>CCAG010000821.1:0-22111 GCA_001077435.1 Glossina morsitans morsitans | reverse complement strand
AAAAGGATTAACATAAATACTACACAGAGGAGGAGGACAACGAAACAGACGGACATGTTTATGTGTATTCCAAATTTGAAACTGGTCAAGAACTTAGACTTTTTGGGGTATTGAAAAAAAAAAAGATGTTAATACCCTACAATATTGAGTAGTTTTGGTCGACTTTTTCCAGTTTAGCGCAAGTGCTACAGTATTGCGTTCAAGTTTTTGTACATTTATCTGTTATAGTTTATGATTACAATTTTTCCTATTCCTTCTGGAAAACCGTTCGTCCTACGGTGATGGGTATAGTATAAGAAAACGTTTGTAAGTTTGAAAAGAAAATATTAAGTGAAAATTGTTAAATAGAAGAAGCTTTCGTACAATTGCTACTAAAAGGTTAGATACTCCGTGGAATATATGTGCTTAGGAACTATGAGATTCTGAATTGATTTAAACATGCTTATCTATCAAGCGAAGAGTTCACACGTCCATTTTATACGTCATTTGGGAAATCCTTTCGTCCCGATTATTTCATTTGTCTAGTTATTTAATTGTCAATCCATTTAGTTGTCCCCTTGCACGTCCTGGCGATTATCGTCTCGGTTCGTTCGACTGATTATCTCTTTTTGTTTTCTTCTTGGAAAACTTTTCGAAAATTTTAATTCCTTTTGAAATACAACGACTTATGAAAATATTCCTACGTATCGTGAAATGAACATAAAAGAAAATGTGCAAAAAAAAGAAACAATAAAAAATAAAAAACACAAAAAAATTTATTACCGGTGATAAGTTGACTAAATTAACGTGTAATTAATGTTCACACGCACACTTGTAAAAATTTATGCCACAACGTATTACACGCATCACACATTTTTAAAGAACATTAGTATTTCAAGCGAACGTATATACATTTAGATGTATATATATATATATATACATGTGGCGCATTAATGCACGTGTGTAAAAATGTTTTCTTTAAGACAACAAACGTTTACATTAGAAAAAATAAATGCGACAGCAGTCCCCCGGTACACAAGGCTTTTTTGTTTACGTTAACTCAAATTATGCGCGCTGTCAAGATAACTAGACTAACAAGCGATCCTCGAGTACAAAATAGAATAGAGAAAAGTCTTACACGATTTAATGTTACCAATATGCTAGGATGCTAGGATGCGGCTAACCTCTATCATGATTATCTGCACTTTGAATTAATCGTCACCCGACACGATTCAACTGAACTGATTCCTAACGAATTGTGTAAAAAAAAAAAAGTAGTGCTTACCTTAAATACTATTTTTTTTTTTTTTTTTTTTTTTATTGTTTTATTTTTTTGTGGGAAAGACAGACAATCTGAAACTGAAAAAATTCCAAATAATTATTTCGTGTACCGGTTTATTCATCCCATAGCATCCTATAGCAAGAACTTACTGAATATGTATTTCAATATGTAAGAAAACAATTTTTCCAACCGCCCATTATATAATAAATAAAATTTTGATGCAAATTAAAACTTAGCCTTAGGTTGTATTTAATTTGCTTGTTTTCTTGCGCGCATAATAGTAATCTTTCTTGCATTGCGGAATGAAATTAAAAGATAAGCCGTAACTAAACCCGTAATACTATTACCCAGTGCTGCTGCTGCTGCTGCATACGTATAAACATATGCAAACATATTTTGCGGTGAAAGCTCAATGTTTATCATCATCATCATCATCATCATCGTCGTCGTCGTCGTACGCAGTTTTTTCTGTTTTTCAATAATAGTGATTAACTCTAAATACCGAATGCAACTGTTAGCTTGATAAGCGCTGAAATGTTCAGACACTGATGTCAATTCGAACTTAATGCTGCCACATGTTGCATGAGTGGTAAAAAGAAAGCTCATTAATTCAAGCATATACGACGTAAATGCTTATAATTGTGATCATTTTAATAGCCGCCAGCCCAAATAGCATCATTTGAATTTTCGACATATGCATACATGCACGCACGCACGCACACACGCACGCACGCATGCATGCATGCATGCATGCGAACACTTTAATTCGAATTTATTTATTATTAAGCAATTTTTTTGGAATTTTTTTTATGCATCACTAGCGTTTTTCTTTCCTTCAAAATTTCCCCCATGATCTGTACAGGGTTTAAAAAAGTCGACCAAAATGCTTAAATATATATAATATCTTTGTTTTTTTTTTTTTTCTTCTTTAAATCGTCATTTTTACACAGAGATTTTTCAATGTTTTGTTGTAATTTTTTATGTGTCAGTTTATCGCTTAAATCGCATTTTTATATCACAGTACGATAACTTAAGACACTGGCGAATTGCTTGAAATTTACCGCCACACAAAATCTTTGGAACCAGTTGCTTTTTTTTTTCGCTTTTTCTTCTTCTTCATATTCATCTTCTACGTTGCGTTTGCGAGTACATAATATGGTTGTTTAATGCTCATGTTGAGTGATTATTATTGTGCGATTCTGTGTGTGTTCATTAAGCAATATACGATGTCGGTCGGCTTTCGGCACGTATATGCGCCTACATGTACTGCATTCACTTACAAATCCCATTTTACGATGGCAACAACAACAATACAACAACAACAACAATAATTATTCTGTTTTATAACTGCCAGCGTTACGTTTTTCTTCTCCATCAGTGAGCAGTATGTGAAGAGAGAGAGAGAGAGAGAGTGACAGTACAAATTATGTAAGAAAACTCTTGAAAAGTTTAAATGAATATTTTTGAAAAATTTTCATGAATAATTAAATAAAATGCATAAGAAAACTAAATGTATCTTTAAGTAAATCTTGACTTTTTCTTGGGAAAAGGTTTTAAACGACAAGAAGGAATGGATTGAGAGATAATCAGTCGAACGAACCGAGACGATAATCGCCAGGACGTGCAAGGGGACAACTAAATGGATTGACAATTAAATAACTAGACAAATGAAATAATCGGGACGAAAGGATTTCCCAAATGACGTATAAAATGGACGTGTGAACTCTTCGCTTGATAGATAAGCATGTTTAAATCAATTCAGAATCTCATAGTTCCTAAGCACATATATTCCACGGAGTATCTAACCTTTTAATAGCAATTGTACGAAAGCTTCTTCTATTTAACAATTTTCACTTAATATTTTCTTTTCAAACTTACAAACGTTTTCTTATACTATACCCATCACCGTAGGACGAACGGTTTTCCAGAAGGAATAGGAAAAATTGTAATCATAAACTATAACAGATAAATGTACAAAAACTTGAACGCAATACTGTAGCACTTGCGCTAAACTGGAAAAAGTCGACCAAAACTACTCAATATTGTAGGGTATTAACATCTGCTTTTTTTTTTCAATACCCCAAAAAGTCTAAGTTCTTGACCAGTTTCAAATTTGGAATACACATAAACATGTCCGTCTGTTCGTTTGTCCTCCTCCTCTGTGTAGTATTTATGTTAATCCTTTTCCCGTAAGCGAAAATGTAAATATCCCCTAAAAATTTGCAAAAGAAATGGGAAGTAAGTTGAACTTTTCCAACGACACGCCTACAACGTTCACATCCGCCTATACGACAAAAATTTTTATTTTGAAGAAAGGCTATTAATAGAGGATTTAACCTGCCGTAGTTTCATTTTTCCACAGGACATGGTTTGCCCACAGTAGCCAAGCAAGCAAACTTTCGCTTTATCAACAACGTTTATATTTTCAAATATTAATTAATTTAGATAAATACACGTTTTGTTTATTATATTTTCTAAAAATATTATCCGAAAGTTTTATTTTAAATAAATTTTGACTTAAATCTCTCCGACACTTCGTTTTATAGAATTCTGTTAAGGGCTTAACAGAGCTTTGTAAAAAAATGCTGGTTTGCGTCTTTGCTAGTTATATTTAAATATATCCTTCACACCCTTGTAAAATTGTCAAACACGTTATCAGCGACCAACAGCAAACGCCGTCCGCGAGTCACACACAGTACGCCGAGTTTTCGTTTTATTGGATTTTCAAAAACTGAACTTGCAGCTACTTTGCATTTCAGCACATTCTTGTAGTCTACATAAAAATATGTATAGAGACAAGCATTCGCGTAGCATTGATATCGTATGGCGGTTAGATAAAATAACAGATGATATGAAAATGCTGTGGCACACGAACGAATGCCTAAATATATGATTGTCTAAACAAGCGTAAATAATATTCTGAATATTTGGCTCGAAAACGCTCCTCACTTCTTATAAAAAAAAAAAAACAAAAAGAAAAAGTCCGAAAATTATATTCAAATCTATGGTTCAATCTCGTTTCTACATTTGAATGGACTTGATGGGGAAGTGGCAACAATGTTGTCTGGTTTTGAACTCTATGAGCATTGCTTGTAGCATTTCCAACAGCCGCACCCTCATGGATGACTGTTAAAATAGTTGTTTCATTTTGTATCAGACCTATTCCACAAGATGCATTTATACACATCCTGCACGACGGACGACTATAATAAGATTGCGTCAAGTTAGCCTGTTTCTATGTGCCGTTCAAAATCTCAAAAGCATATTTCTAGGCATTATATAAAAATTGAAAATTTCGCTTGAAATCTCATTAAGCAATAAAAAAAAGGGGGGAAAAAAACAAAAGCGATGCATTATTTAAAAAAAAAAAAAAACAGAAACAAAAGTGGAAAAAAAAGTGAATTTCATTTATTTAACTCTTTTGTTTTTTGGATTTTGTAATGTTTTACATTTTCGTGCATGCGGTTATACACCAACGTAGGTTTCAAATATATCCCAACTCCTGTGAGACGTAAAAGGAAACTATGTTTAGATATGCAAAGCAAATACGAACATATGTACAAATGTATTTATTCATTGCAATCATAAAGTTTTTGCCAATTTTCATAAACAAACGTAAACAAACAAAAAAAACAAAAATTAAAAAAAAAAAAAAAAAAACAAAATTGAAAAACTAACACAAATACTTTGTGCAGTACACACACATATACGATTATAGGGCATAACGAGCCAGGAAGTTGACGACAATTTGTTGCTTAAAAACACTTGCAAACACACACACACACACACACAAAACGTTTAATGCAGAGCTTATCCTTTAGAGAGGAAAACAGTATAAACGGTATATGCAAACGACATATGAAAACCTATTTTCTCTCGTTTCCGCCGTCGCATACGCTTAAATTTGTTTATAAATTTTTCAAATGTTGTTGTGTTGAGTGATAATTTTAATGAAATGCATAATGATATACATATACATATACGTATATATATATATATATATATATATATATACATTTATTTATATGTTCTAACGTATGTGCAATCTATATATGTGTGTCAGAATATAACAAATGAACAGGAAAAAGCAACGATAACCGATAACTTCATTTAAAAAGCAATAAATCAGTTAGTAAATCGAATGAGGTTTTGGTTGAATACGCATTCAACGAAATCAGCGATACTCAGAGGGCAGTCGGCGCGCGTAATACTTCTATCGGCGTTGCGTTAATAGGGACAGCAGCTACGTACCGAAATAACTTTGCTACAAACATCATCATCTATGAAAACTTTAGTTGGCCTGGGCTTTATTCTTCCAAGCAATCGTTCTCACTAAAAAAAAGTTAACCTTCATATCGGATAAATTCTAATTTTTCATGTTTCATGATATATATAATAATTTGACATAAAAGTTAATTGTCCCAAATATGGACCGCGTAGATCCATCTGATGGTCATCCATCATGAAATCATTAATATCGGGAAAAAAGATTAATTTGTTGCACTTTAACGCTAAAATAAATCGAATCTTTGATAAAAAAAATCAAAGTTTTGCAAAACTTGGACGATGTCAGGTTACATTTTAAACTCGCTCCCATGGAAGGTCATGTCTTCACATCAAGATGAAACCTAATTCTTAGTATATTACCATGAAAATAAACTTAGGAATTGTGGTAGCGAAGTGGTTTGCGGTATTTAAAGAGTTCGCTTTGCTCGACCATAAACTATTTACTTGGTTTTGTATTGGCCTTTAAGTCGACATACATATAGAAAGACATGCGGAAATATATAAAGTTAGCTGTGATATGTACATAGTGCGGAATTCGTCAGAAAAGTTAGGAAGACTTAACTGGAATATGTTTCTCTGCTCGCTGTCTTCACCGAACTTCAATTCCTCTCCTTAATACCGCTTTTAAATACCAGATTAGTCTCGTGATCGAGTTATCTGTCGTATCACTTATTACCCGAATGTACCCACAGCACCCACAAAAAAAAAAGAAAGGTGGATTCTTTTGTGGACGCCCTTAAAAGATTCATCGACTATCCTATCGGAATTGATACGTGGTCGGAAAAAAGATAAGCGCGATGGCGAGCGATGGGCAGTGATATTAAATCTCCCCTAATATTTACATCAATGCAATTATCACTGACCACTTGCCTCCTTGTCTGCCTATCTGACTTGTTTTGTGTGGAGGATAACACAAAAGGATATTTTCCAAACATATTTTTTTTCTTTCCTGCCATCACGTTTATTAATATAACATAAATAACTTTAGCGCGTACCTAGTGTCAACTAACAGCCACACTTCTGGTTTTGTTCTGGTTCTGACTGTGATAGTTCTATAAGAGGCAAAAGGGTCTTACTTACAATTCTCTTTCTGCATATTTTATTCTAAAATTCGCAAAAATATATAGCAAAGTACCCTTATAATCCCGGCAGAAACAAACACATGCCCGGATTCGCGTAACTACTTCTCTGCTTGGCACTCTGTATTTCATGAATGGAATGTTTCCACAAATTTGTCATTTATTGATTATTGAATTCGAGAATTCTATCGTCGGCTCCATGGGTAGGATGATAAATCATCATAGCAGTAATCTGTATCCAATCTGGATTAATTACGGGCTCAAAATATTCTACGGTTTCCAATACTTTTTTTCCGTTATATCCGAGTGGAGAAGACACAAATCTGTTTAGTGAAACTGTTAGTGCACCATCTGCACGCTCTCCCATTAACGATATGATTCACACTGTCTCACTATATATATATCATATATTTTGAACGTGCAGAGTTGCAATTTTACTTAATCACCTGGAGGAACATGAACCATGATTTCGATAAAGTGATGTTTTGACTGCAAGTCATGTTCGCACAAAGGCTTGGTAAGATGAGAATTTTTTACGAATCTATGTCAGGCAAGTAGCAAACTGATATCACTCATTACTTCCGGAATATGGATATGTGCTGCCTTAAATCTATACTTAACTCAATTCCTTATATTATGATAGGCATTCCCTTTGAGTTGCCTGGAACTCGAGCAAGGAAACATTTAAAAATATGTTTTCATTTGTAGATATCTTCTATGACAACCATATCCATATTGTCAATAATATATACAATTACAACTCATCTCTCGCCGAAGGACAACTGTAAACATTCAACAAGTTCGATCTGAAGTAAAAGCGATGTGCAAAAAGAAGCGATTTAATGCAATCTTCGCGGATTTTTATCATACCTCTAAATATATCGCATCGGTCAATGAGCTCATAGAACGACATACAGATGTCGCCATTACGGATGAATTCATATGATTTTTAGATGACACCACCTTCCATAAAATCCATCAAAATATCATAACATTTTACCGTTCATTTCGTAATGTCATTCATTCTTTCCTTCACACATTCATTCATTCATACATTCATTTATTCATTCAATCATTCATTCATACATTCATTCATTCATTCAATCATTAATTCATTCCATTCATTCCTTTATTAAACCATTCTTTCATTCAATCCAATTTAGTAATGCGACTGTTATTGGTCGCCTTTGATGGGTTTCGTCGGTTGCTGTCCACTCAAAAAATCTTTTTTTAGTTCGTTCAAATGATGCCAAGCACCGCTCTGCAGCATCACTTCGCACTTCGACCAGACTTTTCCCACGAACAAATATTCATGCTAAACGGTAAATACACTACCTCCTAATATCTTAAATGTGTCAGCCTTGTCACTCCACTTTACCTCTCTCTCGGTCTTCCACGAGAATTTTTGCTTAGGAGCTGGGTACATTTCGCACTATCATTGCCTGCCGAATTCAAAAATATGCCCAAACTTGATATTGAAAAGATTGATGCAATCCATCCATAAACGATCGACTTCAAGCATTCAAGTTCTCATTAAAGTCTTCGACTATTGTTCGCTCCCTTAAAATTTGAAGGCTAATCCAAAAGCTAAGGTTAAAAAATTTCTTTTTTAATGTTTTGTAGGAAATTTTCACAAATATTTCTTTTTCCGTCTAAATGTATTTATGTGTAATGAAAACTCATTTAAGTTAATAATATTTCATCCTTAGCAAGCATAGAGTTTCTTAGAGAAGATTGGGAAGAATATTGTCGATGAAGGCTTTCGATTACTGAAAAGAATGAAATAATAATTTTTATCTGTCTCTTACTTCGCGGTGCGACTACTCTATGGCTCTTTGCTGTATATGTTGCATTCAACGGCACGCATGGGAAATCGTAAACAGATCTACACACTTTTGCTTAGCGTAAGATTTTCGTTATTTATGAACCGAAAATTCAGATATCGAGCACGAATTGGTAACAATTATAATAATGTTACATAAAATGGTTCTTTCATATTTTACATTTTTACACAAATATTTTTTTGAGTGTTAAGTTCAACTCATTAAATTGTGATTTTTCGAATATCGTGGATTTTACTTACAATCCGTAAATCTATTTGCCAATGAATTGCTTACAAGCACTTATCTTTGCAACGTGTCAGTGTCAGTGCTTCTTGTGAACATCACCCACCGTTCGAATGTCACGATTGCCCTCCCTTTGCCCTTTGCCCGTTGCCCGTTGCGGTAAACTCACGGTTTTTGCAACCGTTTAAAAACATATCACCAATAACGGGTTTCATCCTGATATTTGTGTTAATCATTTTACCTATCGTGTTAGTCCTATGCTAATTTCCGGAGAATTATTGTTGGACTTTACGTTAACCATCCGCTTCAGAAGACTTCTTAACGCCACCAGGGGTAGCTTCGTGTATTTACTTTCGACATATAAAGGATTTTCGTTGTCTGGAGGAACAGACAGTTTTCATGTAAATTTATTGATTGTTAAAGGACTCTGGCAACGCTACGAAAAAACTAACTCGAATTGATTCATTTTAGTTGAAATAAGTAAATGCCTCTGCATCGGTAGCTCAAGTGTTTATGTATGCTCCATAGTTTACTATAAAATTAAGTGAACTCTTGTTACATTTCATCCAGGTCCGTCAGTGAGTGAGTATTCTTTTATTTATACCTCCAGCTGAATGAAAATGTGAAAAATCGAGACAAACCATATCAGATAAGTTTTGTAGTTAAGTTGAATTGACCAAATTTGCTGAGTTCATGGGGAAAATCAACAGTGTCCATGCGGAACAAGTAGTGCTACGTTGCACTTCATACATCAAATAGCAGCCAAAGAGCTAGGAACGAAATGAAGAGAGATCATGAAATCCTTAAGAGCCCTGCAAAGAACGTTCAAGACAATTTAAAATATAAAATATGAAACTTTAACCTAACCAGCTGCCAAGAGCCCTCTTAATCACAGTCTACGTTTCGCGCTCGATACAGCAGTTATGTCATCAAGATTAGCGAGATGAAGATACTTGAAGTAACTTAAAGTAAAGTAATTGGTTTTAAAGCTAAAAGGTCTTCTACCCTTTAAGACACATAGGTTTACGGTGAACGTAAAGGCTATACTGGATGTGGGTGGTTAATCCTTTCACTATCAACTTGTTTATATAACATAATAACAGAGTTCGTCATAAGAGAAGTCTAGGCTTCTTTACTTATGAAGACTTTACTTGTTGTATGAGTTCAAAATGAAAATAGAAAATATGCGCGTTCTTTACTTAATTTTTTTTTTTTTTTTTTCACTTCAGTCAATTAGTTCTTGAATGAAACAATCCGTTCAATTTAGGGCGAATGAAGCTTTTTTATGGGAATCCTTCGATCATTAAGCAAAAGGAAGGAGAACACTGAAAGAATTACGCCTTGGGAACAAATGTATTGCACAAACCAAGTTCAAATAAGAATAAATAATAATTCAAATCAAGTTCAAACAGAATAAATAATAATTTTATTTATTTAATTGAACTAATAAATCAATTAAAGGCCCACGACTTACTTTAAACCTTTGCTTTGCTCTTTATAATTTCTCTCTTTCTTCAAGAGATTGCAATTAAGGTAAAACCAAGTAAGAACGTTATAGTCGGGCAAGGCCGACCATTACTCAATACCCTACACCACATTGTCTAATGGAATTCTTATTTTTATTGTAGAACACAATAACTAAATATCTTGTTTCTATATAAAGGCAAATTTTTCAAGGGCGTATTTATGGGGAAGCGGACTCAAAACGCAACCTAATGTAGTAGTACACAAGTTTAATCCTTACATAGGGAAGGACTCAAAATTAGACGTAGATGATCCAAATTTTGCAGAATTCATTTTTGTCTGAAATTATGGATCAGTTTTCATCGCCACATATTAAAACTTAGACTTTTCTGCTCTACCAAGGGTCAACTGTCGTGGAAATCCTAATTAGAGTAGGATCTGAAAAATAGGTCGAGAAGGTCATCAAGCACTGAAAATTAAACCTTTTTGTCGTGCGAACTTCTCTTTTCGTTATATGAGGGGGTTCAAAAATTGCCCCAGCCGGTCCAAAGTTTTGATACCAACTTAGAATGCTCAAATACTACTACTTACAATATTTTTCCATATAACAACTTTTCAAAGTAGGACGTTATATGGGGAGTTGTCGCAAAAGTGATCCGATCCCAACCATTTTCAAGAGCGTTCGTCATTTCATCGACAATGATTCTGAATCGAGCGATATAATAAAAGGAGGGGTCCACCTTAAGCCCTCCTGCGTGTTACATACGACCGCACTAAGTTAATACCACCTGTACCACAAGCAGTGTAGGGTGTAAACATTTATGAGTTCTACGATCATTCGAAACAAAACACTTTCAAGGATGAAAACTTTTCATCATAAGCCTTGTGATTGACGTAATATAGAACATCTTTCATTTATATTGCAGATCAAAATTTTAAAAAAATAACAAAAAAAACAAAAAAAAAAAGTATTAAATAATAAAAACAAAAATCTGTAATCAAAATTTCATGCCAAACGAAAGTACTTAAAGTGTATTATAACTCTATTAAAAGATAATGTAATAAAAAGTAAACAATAACAAAAACAAAAAACATTAAAGAAAGAAGAAAGAAGCAAGAAGAAAACCAAAAACACACAACTAAGTTGCCTTACAAACCGATACTTCCTTATTATTATATATAAATAAAAGAAATAAAAACCAAAAATTATAAAAAATAAATAAATAAACAAACAAACGTCAAGCATAAATCAAAGACCTATTGTGTGCATACATATAACCCTTTTTATGTGCACACACACACACAAACATATTATTATAATCACATATATTCAATATATTTATTTTTTAAATCGTAAAACATTGAAAATAACAATAATAGAAAAAGAAAAAGAAAAAGAAAAAAAAACGAACGAACAAACAAACAAACAAGAAAGAAAGGAAAAAAGAAAGAAAACAAGATGAAAAGCTGTGAACATTGCCAAACGCAGCAGCAGCAACAACAACGGCAGCAGCAACAGCAACAGCAAAAGACAATAAATGACAAAATAATGAATTCCTCACATGTTATGAAAGCGTTCCGTTATATGAGTACAACCGCACCAACCGCTTCTGCACCCAATCAGTTGTGCCAACATCAATTACAACAACAACAACAACA
Source organism: Glossina morsitans morsitans (assembly GCA_001077435.1). NCBI lineage: Eukaryota > Metazoa > Arthropoda > Insecta > Diptera > Glossinidae > Glossina > Glossina morsitans. Next base: position 10,295 of record CCAG010000821.1, on the reverse strand, counting down.
ACAGCAACAACAACAACAACAACAACAACAACAACGTTGCTCAAGTGTCGGCAGCACCGGTAGCAGCATATGCGATTCACTCTCATCACATTCCGGTTCCGCTCTATCGCCTACCGAACCATTGACACATCATCCACTAACTGTTTCACCAGTGACAACAAACAAAAGCAAAAACATTATTAATGGTATTGGCGGGAGTGGATGTGGTGGTAGTAGCGGCATTGGTGGCGGCGGTAGCGGTGGCGGCGGTGGTGGTGGTGGTGGTGCAATGAATGTCATCAATTCTGGTCTTGTCCATTCAAATGCAACCGCATTATCGAGCTCATTAACAAGTGGCATTGAAATAGCCGCGCGTACAATACCGACAGCAGCAGCGGCAGCAGCAGGACCAAACATGATGCCAATACCGCCACCGCCTAATATTCAGACGCATACAGCTCCACCACCCGGTCCCCCACCGCCACCGCCTGCAACCTCAACATTGCCGCCATTAGTTGGTGGCTTAGGAGCCGCAGCGGTGGCTGCTAACTTGGCCGAATCTTTCTCATTATTACACCAGCAGGCTCATCATTTTCGTGACATTCTCTACGCTGCTCATTTACTAGGTCGAGGTAAAAAAGAAAACTAAGGTTTTGTTTTGTTTTGTTCTACTTTTGCAAACAGCAACAAAAAAACAAAACAACTATCTATTGTCTAAAGCATAACCATTAGCATGACCATTAGGTTCGTTGTGTACATAATCGTACGATACAATTTCCATTATATTGTATTATGCAATCGCACAACAACAACAACAACAACAATAACAACAACAACAATAACAACAATAACAATAACAACAACAGCAAGAGCAAAAAGCAGAAAGCAAAAGGCAGCAGGTTTATGTTTCTCGTTTTATTGAAATTATCCTTAACCGATAGTCCGATTGTGTGCCGAACATATTTTTGTAAACTATTGACGTGCGACCCGTACGAGAGGCGTTAAGCGTACTAGTTTTTAAGTATGATGAAACTCGATAACCTTGAATCCTGAATCCTGATAAAGATTCCCATTCCATTTTTCCATTTACTTTTCAATACAACGATACAATGATGATGAGCTTTAATGCTTTACATATTTGTTTTGCTCTCATCAATTGCCATCAAATGGCATCAAAAGCAACCGAGGATTTCGATCTCTTTTGGGCCATTAATCATGTCATGTCATCATGACAAACAACAAACTCTAATAACAATTTCTCTACTCTGCCAGCGATATTAACAGCAAATATTGCATGGCGTGCGCGCTCTTGTTGCTACAATATAATCGCTGTTGTTGACCGTAACATGTTGTGAGATGGCCATAAAAATGCCACATGCTGTCTGTATATTGTAGCTTAAGTTTGCGTGCATTTCACTTGACACTTTGATCAGTCAATTGTTAAGGATTAATTAAATGCAGGCATACGAACATACGTTCGTACTTCGAATCGAAAGCAGCCGCAGCACCAACTTAACGAAACAAACGAAACTTAAACACCGATTATATGGAATTGTTGTTTGTAGTTAATACGAAATTACGTTAATTACATGTTTCGCATCAATACAAGGGAATCGATCCTTGTCGCAGATTTCTCTCACTTTTGATACCGACTATGTTTGCTTCCTTCAAAATAAATAAGAAAAACTCGTTTCGTAAATATTTTCAATTCAAGCTATCACGAGAAAAAAGAAAGAAAAAAAAAACCAAATTTTTTCGCTTTCGTTTCGTTTCAGCCATAATTCACAAAAGTTGCTGAAGTTGAGTTGAGTTCGGCAAATAAAGCAAACGGTACCCATATATCCAGTTTCTTTTCTCTTCTCCGATCTTCCGATCTTATGCAAATGATTCTAAATTAGATTCTAATCAATGTCCAATTCTTTCCGCAACGATGATATAAATGATGAAATGCATCGGGGTTTTAGAGATTCTATCAACGATTGGTTGACCGAAGCACGGAGCACAGAATTTTTTTTTACATGAATTGCCTGAATTTCTTGCTTGAAAGCTTGTTTTTCAATCTACCTGTGGCCTAAGCGCTTTCAAACGCGTCCTTATGCGCAACGAAGCTTTCCCCTCATCTATTATATCGCTAAAAACCCTTTCATTGGCAGACTTTCTTATACGGACTTGAACTTGAAAGTGCAATAATGGGTACAAAAAATGTTATGGCATGTTAGACCTATCTCGTAGTCCCCTCTCTATGTTCCCATCCGTTCCTTCTCGCCTTTGTGAAGATTTCGAAATTTTAAAAAATTCGAAGCCATCCTTCTCCACTGGCCAGTATATAACAATTTATTCTGATAATAATAAAAACTATGAATATTTTACCTTAAATTTTAAGATCCCTTTCAGTTAATTAAACGTTTACCTAACAAATTGTTACCTCTCGAAACCAGCAGTGAGCATATAATTGCGATTATAAAAAAATTTAAAAAAAAAACTAAAAAAGAAACACAATAGACAACAAACAAGAAACGAACAAGCCAACAAACGGTCATTTATGTAACTATATTTATGCAAAAAGAAAGTAACGTCCCATGTAAAATAACAGAGAAAGAGTTGTAGATAAATACGTACGTATGTATGTATGGATTGCTTCCGCACTCATAACGACTCCGTTATGCGACCAAGAATATATGAGTAAATAAAAACCTCACAACAATGGCATCTACATATATACATATATGCATATAAATATATATATATATACAAAAACACAAACATCTATAAAATGTAAAACTAGTCAACTTTTATGGTGCTCGCATTCAAAACAATCGAATAACATTACAAACATCGTACTTGTTTAAAACAAGTTACTCTAGCGATCCGCAAACATTTTCTCGACTACTAGGCATCTTTGCAATATCGGCGCTTGCCATTTTCATTTCTGTTGATTTTCTTTCTTCTCGCTTTACTCTACTATGGACTACAATAACCCATATAAACGATGTGTATTGCAATGTATATACAATCCTATAATGATCATCATTATCTTCATCAATAGTTAGATAGTCGTTGCAGTTATTTTATAAAAGACAAACTCTTAATGTTAACAATACCTTTGCAACAAGCGAAGAGAATGAGAGACGGGGACTTGCAATACTTCAGTAGCTTTAATATTTCTATCTATGCATTTGTATGTATGTATGTATGTATGTATGGTGATTTAAGCAGAAATTTTCAATGTTTGTACATGCAGTCGTAGCAATTCATTCAAAAACGAAAGCATCCAAGTTCCCCCCCCTCCAAAAAAAAAAAAAAAAAAAAAAAAAAAAAAAAAAAAAAACCCAGAATGCATATAGAGTGGAATAAGATAACATGTATGATATTTTTGTAAGAAAAGAAAAAAAATTCCTTGGAAAAATCTAAAAAACTATTATTTTTTTTTTGCTTCATTTCAGGTTATTACCAACCGACAGGTCCCCTGATCTCACCGCACGTTTTAGCACCAGTAACTGCAGGTCATCCACTTCCACCACCAAATGTGCCATTATTGCCAACAGCAGGGACCACTAAGGGCAAATGTTCAGCATCAATTACACCACCTACAGATCCCGAGCATTCACAACAAACAGAAACACAAAGTGCAACAGTATCGGCGGAGAATACGGGCGGTGAAGGCGATCTGCTTATAACGGGTGGCGATTTGACGCCTTTCCGTTATCCGTCTCAGAGTTCAACAACGGCCGCACATCAACAACAACAATTTCATCATCAAGCTGCTGCCGCTGCTGCTGCAGCTGCGGCCGCGGCAGCCGCTGCCGCTCATCCAAATTCACCATATCCGCGTTCAATGCATGCCCAGATGCACTATTCGACGGCGTATCCTGCCAACTATTATTCGCCGTATCCCGGTGAACCAATATGCTATTCGCCGCCCGCCTATCAATCCTATTTTCCAACCAAAGTTTATCAGAGTGCTCCACCGCCACCGCCACCGTCGGCTTATAGGCGCTATCCATATTATCAACCGGGGCATCCACCACCCCCTGCGGATTTGTATGATCAGGCACCACCACCGCCACCAACGGCTGGCGTAGCCCAACAATCTGGTCCACCTCCTACCCAGACCGGTCCACCTACACAACCGCCAGCAGGGTCACAATTGGTACCGGCTGGTTCAGCAGCGCACAGTCAACATTTAGAACATTATCCTGGGCCTCCAAGTTACTATTCCGGTTACAGTCCAGGCAGCGCTGCAGCCGGTCAGTGTTATACACGCAGCATTCAGGCACCTTATATGGGTAAGGAAAAGTATGGTTCTCACTTTAGGCATCCAAATCATACCATTTACAAAATAAAGAATTCTTCGAAAGTTTTCCTACAAAAGTTACACATCGACACTCCTTCAATGCAATTCAAAATACTGTTCATAATTTTTATGCATTGCTTCTGAACCTTTATTTTGTTTATATTCAATTTTTTTACATTGCATTTTCTTCTATCTATGCAGAATATCCACCTCAATGTCCATGTCCAATGCAACAATCGTGTCCAAAAAACGTCCATACTGGGCCTCATATTGGTAGCAACAGCAATGGCAGCAACAACAGCAGTACTTCAGTCAGCAACGGTACCAACAGCGTAACGATCAATCACAACAATCAGAATATGATCGCGACCATTCAGCACAACAGCAACAGCCATAGTCACACTAACAGCAACAGCACTCAAAGTACAATTAGTAGCAACAATAAGAGTGGCGGCAATATGGTGACGAATGCGAACAACAACAGCAATGCGTTGAATATCAATAGAGGCCCAGTTAAAAATTTTAATACACCCCTAAACATCGACACCCAGATTCCAGATTCCAACAATAGTTTATCTTTGATAACGGCAACGGTAAAGACCGAAATGAAATCAGAGGAATCCGACAATAAAAGTCAATACGAGGAAAATGTTGTTCAGCCACTAACACCTCTCGAAAGTTATAGCACAAATGAAGACAAACTTGCCGACATCAATGAGATAGAAACTACAAAAGCAATACCTTTAGAAGAAGACGTGGAAGATGCAATCAACAAACTGCAACAAGTTAATACTTCATCTCATACCACACCGGGGCATTTATTGAATGCGAGCACAATTGAAGAGTATGACTTGACAACCCCGACACCTCCCCTAATAAATCCGAACCCTATGAACGGTAGCGGCAGCTCGCAACAACAATCGTTGGTCGGTAGAAGAGCGCGGATTGGCAAATCGATGGCTTGGGAAATGGTGTATGCGGGTGCAGTCAATGCGAATGCAGTATCACCAGCACTGCAACCAACATATCCAACATCACACCAATCAGCAATGAATACATCACCAAATACTACCTCCGCATCCAATCACAACTTATGTCTTAAGCGAACATCACAATTTATTTCGAATATCTCCCCAACGCATAACAACTATTCAACTCAAATGGGAAACGAGACGTCATCTAAGAACATAAATAACAGCCCCAGCAGAATGCTGTCTAAGGGAGACACAGCTGTAATCGCTGCTCCATTAATATTAAAGGCCGAAATAAAATCGGAGAAAATTAAACTCGAAGATGAGCTTCTAGACAAGGTGTTGCAACAGCAAACAACTACAATGCCACAACAACATTTGTCGCCTTCACCTCAAATACATATCAATCAGGAAAAAAGCGAACTTAAAATAATTAAAGCTGAACCTATAACACTTAACGAAATCTTGCACGAAAGCAAAGTTAAATTAGAAGCCGATTCGGGCTTGGAAAAGTTTCCGTCAGTGGAGAAAGACTCCTCAGATATTGATAGTGTTAAAAATAGTTCAAGCAACAAACCCGTAGGACGTATGCGTTTACTACCATCGTGGCAGCAACCAACAATTTCGAACCTGCCAATCATCAATTGCGACATAGATCTCTCTCATACATCAGATGATGAAATTTTAGACTTATGTCACAGCCCAGTAGTGCCAAGCACGGTATCGATTTGTAACGGTAAACGTATAAAGATTCTAGAATATAGCAAAAGCCAGTGCAAGAAATCGCCTCCAAATAGTTATAAAAGTCTAATTAAGCAGACCGTGCCCAAAACGTATCTCTGTCTCAGTCGTAAGGTCGATAAGAAGTCACGTTACGGTAAACTACAAAACAAATCCGCAAAGACGAGTTCCTGTAATAGCACAATACGACGAAGAGAACTGATCCTAACCGATCAACAGAAAAAAAGACTAAGAGTAAGAAAAAAGAAATTGGCTGCTTTGGAGAGACAGAAACGGGAAGCCCGTGAAATGAAGAGGGCAGAATGCAAGCAAAAACGCAAAGAACCTAAACTCGATTCGAATAAATGCGATAGTCGAACTGATGAACAAATTAAAATTGAACAAGAGACTATTATTGTTGATTTGGTAGCCGACGAAGACGAAGTTGAACGAAAGGCTAACAATTATAGCGAGAGAATAGTTCTTTTGCCCACCCAAGAATTAGTACGTCAGCCAGTATTAGAAAAATCGAACAACATGCTCGATAATTTACCAATCAAGGCATCACCTAAACGGGGAAAACCAACAAAGAAAACGGTCGTGCCCTTACATTTGATTGAAACTATTGACGCAGTAGCAAGAGGATACTTTTCAGAACCTGAAACTAGATGCTCATTAACGATATCTTCGCCTATCCACACTAATTTCTTGCAAAGCCATGAAAAATCTGATCCGACGAGCACAACAACTACGAAAAAGTTAAAGAGCAGTAAAACGAGCACAGAGAAACGCTCAAAGTCCGAAACAAAAAAACCAATAAAATCCATTCTCAAATCAGCTGCGGATATCAAATCGTCAGACGCTTTAATAAAGCCGGTCTTAGAGATTCAAGCGCCCAAAAATAAAACAATTCAAATGTTAATTACCTCAAAGCAATTGGAAGCCGGTCACGTATTAGAAAACGAAAAAAATAATAATGCTGCGGCGCAGCAGTCTTCTGAAGAAGCTTTAATTGGTTCAAAGGTAAGCAAAAGCTCAAAGTCTAGAGTAACTAAGTGTAAGAAAGAGCCCAAATCGAAAAGGCAGTCGGAGCCAAATTGCAAAAAATCAAAACCTTCGAAGGATGCAAAGAGTACCAAAGTGAATATGGAGAACACATTAACTTCGAATCAATTAGAGAACGAGAAAGAGAGAAGTGAATGTGTTGCAGCCAATTTGGAACAGAGGCCGACAGACGAAACAAATAATAATGAGTATAATAAGACGGTTGTACTACATACAGAAGTGCCTGTAAAGATCGCAAACTCATTAGAATTGTTGGATACTGAAAATTCCAATGATGACCAGCAGAGTTCAATTTCAGATATATTTCTGCGTGAAACAGATCAAGCAATCAAATCACAACAACATTCCCTCAATACGTTGACTCCTGTATTTTTGCAGCCCCCATTGCCTCCGCTACCGCGCATCGTATGCCATTCGCATCATCATCAACAACATACAGGCAAACGCAATAGATCACGTTCCAAATTTGGCAGTCGCAAGCGACAAAAATTGAAACATTCCACAGTGTCTTTTGAATTGGATGAAACACTGCCACCAGCCCCACGCAGCGATGTGGTACCAAAATGGAATAATGGTTGGACTTGGGAAGGCGAACCGTTCCAGGGTGCTGTTTTTCTCAATGTAACATTTGACATCGAATTTTAATAATTAAAGTAAAATTATATGAAATCTCTTCTTCCCTTCGTAGAGCGATGATCCTCTGGTCATACGAACCTGTTATCCTGCGATGCGACATTCGGAAGGTGACATTATACGTACAAGAGATTGCGTGCTCCTAAAAGCCAACGAGGATAACGAATTGCCATATGTGGCCAAAGTGGCACATTTATGGGAAAATCCGGAAGATGGTTCGTAAATATTTATATCGCCCCAACCCAATACGAGTAACGAAAATTAATTTAAATATACATTTTAGGTGAAATGATGATGTCTCTGCTATGGTATTATCGTCCAGAGCACACTGAACAAGGCCGTCAGCCTAACGATAGTCCCGACGAAGTTTATGCATCTCGTCACCGTGATCACAACTCGGTAGCCTGCATCGAAGATAAATGCTACGTACTAACATTCAGTGAATACTGCAGGTGCGTTCATTCGAATTTTTTCAACTTGCCTACTTCCCAGGCTATATATCTCCGTCTGACTCTCCCTCTCTCTCTCCCTCCTCTCTCTCTCTCTCTCTCTCTATCTCTATCTCTATCTCTCTCTATCTATCTATCAATCTATTTTTCTCTTATTAATTAATCTAAAGCTACATGTGACCCACAAGGCCTTATAATCCACACGATTGGTTTAGCTTTTATATACCGATCCGAATGGATTTAACTAATATTATCTGTTTGACTTGATATGTGGCGATGTCTGTCTTCACATTTTGCGTTTTTTCAAAGTTCAAGGGATTGTCAGAATTTTGGACAACTACAACTGCATCAATTCATAATTTGACATAAGTCGAGAGTATGGAAAATCTAATGGGTATATGGCGGGTATGATAATTGTGAAAGGATTGAGGAAAGATTGAAAGATAGGTAATGGGCATGTTTGTAAAATAACGATAAAACCTCAAATCTGAGGTTTTATTCGTAAATTATATTGATCCACAGATAGATGGCTATAATTTTTCCAACTGCTGAAGATAGGATTTGCTTGAAATCTTTATTTAAATTTCAATCTTTTGTCTGACGTTTAAGATCGTCAACATATAACAGCAAGCGACAGATACGATTAAATAATACGATTAAATATTTTAAGAATCTTACGGTAAGCAAGCGCCCTATATAAGTATTAGGCCTGACTGTTCATACAAAATGAAAAATCTGGTATAATCCCATGCATTAGCGGTGGGTGTAAAACTATTACGATTTATAATAATAAAGAACGTCAAACGATTTTTATATTACAGATATCGTAGGCGATTACGTGCCGCCGAAGAAGACATCGAAGATGTCAACATTGTACCAAAACGCTCCAACTATTACAGTATGCGAACGGTGCCCGATAATACCAATCCAGAATTAGTTATGTTCTGTCGAAGAGCATATGAGTTTCGCACCAAACGTCTTCTAAAAATGCCAAACAAGCAAGATTATTATGTAGTAACGGCGTGAAATTTCCACTTAAAACTCTGCTGTAAACGTAAAACTCAAAATACTAAATTAAATCACTAGAGAATAGTAACATAAACAAGTAAAAAACAATATGTAATAGAAAATCTAAAAAGGAATATAAACAATTGCGGTCGCATAGTAAGAGAAACACATAAATATATATACATACATACATACATACATACATACATACATACACATATACATACATACATACATACATACATACATACATACATACATACATACATACACACATCATACATACGTACAAAAATACATACATTCATACATACATACACACATAAGTACGAACGTAGCATACATATGTACGTTACATACACATACACAAACACAATAACACATACACAAATACAACGCAAATATATATAGAAAATGACAAAATAGAAGTCACAGTTTTATAATGTATTTACACACACACACACACACACAAACGCATACATAGGTAAAGAAATTGTTGTATACGCAAGTATATCTATGAGACAGCGCGAGTTGAATTTTTTCTCTCTTTAGTTAAGAAAAACCAAAATTTGTCGGAATATTTCCGATTAAGGAAAACTGGAATTAAATAATTTTTATTAAGTGAAGACAAAAAAAAAAAAAAAAGAAGAAAAATGAAAAAAAACAATTATAATGTTATTTTTAAAACAATTATTAAGACATAGAAACATTTTCCCTCATGAAGGCAAACTTGATCCTCAAATTATTTCCATAAAGAAAAAAAAAATAATAATAATAATAATTTCTACACATCATTTTTTTAAATTTAACTTTTATAAAAAACAAAAAAGCAAAAACAAAAACCACAAATTATTAGTAACAAATATACAAAAGAAAAGGAAAAAACACACACACAAAGCCATTAGCAGTATCTATGTAGACTTTTATATCAGTACATACATACAGTCGTTCGAAAAAGTATGCATACAATCGTTAAAATATTATTTAAAAATTGTTTTTTTTTTTTTTTTTTTTTTAATTGCTAATACTAAGTTTTTGAAATCAAATTTGTGCAAACTCAAAAAACCAACTTGCACTTTGTTAAACACGCTTAATAAATATTCTTTCGCACGCAAGCTTACAGATATATATATATATATATATATATATATATATATATATATGTATATATATATA
>CCAG010000820.1:0-16862 GCA_001077435.1 Glossina morsitans morsitans | reverse complement strand
ACACACACACACACACACACACAAACGCATACATAGGTAAAGAAATTGTTGTATACGCAAGTATATCTATGAGACAGCGCGAGTTGAATTTTTTCTCTCTTTAGTTAAGAAAAACCAAAATTTGTCGGAATATTTCCGATTAAGGAAAACTGGAATTAAATAATTTTTATTAAGTGAAGACAAAAAAAAAAAAAAAAGAAGAAAAATGAAAAAAAACAATTATAATGTTATTTTTAAAACAATTATTAAGACATAGAAACATTTTCCCTCATGAAGGCAAACTTGATCCTCAAATTATTTCCATAAAGAAAAAAAAAATAATAATAATAATAATTTCTACACATCATTTTTTTAAATTTAACTTTTATAAAAAACAAAAAAGCAAAAACAAAAACCACAAATTATTAGTAACAAATATACAAAAGAAAAGGAAAAAACACACACACAAAGCCATTAGCAGTATCTATGTAGACTTTTATATCAGTACATACATACAGTCGTTCGAAAAAGTATGCATACAATCGTTAAAATATTATTTAAAAATTGTTTTTTTTTTTTTTTTTTTTTTAATTGCTAATACTAAGTTTTTGAAATCAAATTTGTGCAAACTCAAAAAACCAACTTGCACTTTGTTAAACACGCTTAATAAATATTCTTTCGCACGCAAGCTTACAGATATATATATATATATATATATATATATATATATGTATTTATGTATATATACATTCATGAATGGCGATGTCCATTCAATTATATCCTTCTGTCCGTCCTTGTAATTATTCACGTGCTACAATTTCAACTATGACTTTGACATTTCGTGCGCATCATCCATTAGGAGTTAAAGTCGAAACTGCGCTAAATCCGACCAAGGCTTCAATCCATAATTATGAAGAAAAATGCAAAATTATTAATTTGTAAAATTATCTACAAAATAGATAAGATAAGAAGGTCACAAATCGTGGAAAATTTTGATTCAAAATGTATACGATAAACGATATGCAATCGACATATCGAACTAAATGATCTTCTATCATCTATAGTTTGCAAATTAAAAAGAAAAAGAAAAAAAAAAAAGAAACAAATCAAAATTTTTATATAATTTTAATTATAAATTATATTCTTTTTTTATTTCTTCATTAACTTTTATTAAAAATGAAATGAATTTTCCTTACGTGGTTACAAGTGCCTAAAAATGATATTTGTTAACCTTGTAAAGAATTGCAATTGATGTCAATTTAACATCAATTCTTAATCTCAGAGACACCACATAATCTCATTAACACACACATCGAGGAGACATCGTAAGCGGACTTTTTTTGAATGACTGCACTATGACTATGGATTACAATTTGTACATTTAATTTATTTAATTTATCTTCTCTTAATTTTAAAAGTAATTTCGAAAAGGTTTTCACTTTAAAGAGATAATTCTTAACCCTGATCTACGATCACAGAATTGCGATTTAAAAGGAAAAAATTTGTTGCGGCTTGAAAGAAAAGCTCTTAGCTTTTTGGCGGTGTTTGCAATTCATTCAAATTCAACTTAACGTAACTTTGCATTTTTGTCAATCAATCGATTCATCAGATTTTGTGTAATTCTGCAGATAAAAAAAAAAAAAAAAAATGAAATGAAATAAAAAAATATGAACACTAATCGGACATTAATTCTAATCGATAATAATAATAACTGCTTTTAGCAAATTGATAAAGTTTTACTTATTTATACATTAGATGGCAGCGTACACAATTAGTTGACCTCGTTTCTCGTAATTATTTTTGTCAGATTAAATCAAAATTATGCATAATTTTATCGATTGGTTACACTTATGCTGATTTTACTCTTTTTCACAAACAACTTTAGCTTTCAGTATCATTTTACATATGTAGCACATTAATAATAACGAGAAATGCGTTTAGGGTAAACCTAAAACCAAACCCATTGTCAGGCGTTACGTTTAGGTTTAGGAATATTTGCGTATAAACTAAACGAACAATGGGACAAATATCGTAAAAACATTTAGTAAAATAGGTTAAAGGGATTCCGTATTATACGAACAACATATATATGCAATTACATGTCGTTGTATACATACGTACGTGTGATACGTAATCCGTGTGAAAAGGAAATTGAATTGAATTTATTTTGTCAACGCTATGTGAACGCAAAATATAGATAAATGTAATTTACACCTACACATCCATGTATATGTATATATATAGAATATATTTGTATATATACGTGTACAAATTTATATATACACTTGTGTATATGTGCACATTATATTTTACAATCGTTAAGGCTACATAAATAAAAGTAGGTATGTGGTGGGTTCTCGCTCCACGCTAAAAGCCAATAGTGGTAGTTAAAAATTGTCATAGTAAATGGCAAGCGGTCGCTCTAGAGCGATATAAAAATGAAGGAAGAAAAGAAGGGGAAAAAATTGACATAAATTCCTTACTTGTTCCTTTGAAATGCGCACTCAAGAGTCAGGAAATATAAAAGGAATGCTTGTGCTTTTTTGTCTTCATCGATATGATAATATGAGCAGGAAGGCTGTAAAAATTCTTGATAATATTTCATAAAATGTAAGAATATCAATCAATTACGTCGTCGCCAAAGCAAAGAATGCCAATAGTTTATCTGCTCTATACTTTGTGCTTGAGTGCACGCTCAAGAAGCAACGAATACAAGAAAGCATGCTCGTTGCTATTCTCTTGGTGATGAAACATCTCGCTATGAAAAAATAAAAAAATATGTAACATATATATACATTATATATAAGAAAGCCTCTCTTTATAACAAAGAAGAAAAAAGAGAAAAAAGCAAGTAAGACAATGATATTTGACTCTGACATTAATCTGCCATATCCGTCACAATTATCCTGCAAAAAATTGGAAGAAAATGAAATTTTGATTATCTATAACTTTGCGATGGATGTGGACGAGTTTTTTTTTTTTTTTTTTTTGTTTTTATGGCATTTGATTTTTGCGAAATTTGAAAACGATATCTTCATATCTGCGATCGGGAGAATGGCCGTAACAGGCAGAACCATATGCTCTGATCGACATTATTCAAGATTATATAAACCATGTATATAAGATCCATGCAATTTGCTTCTCGACATGGCCAACAAGTCGACCATCTTTCGATGGTACATATGAAAAGAGAGAGAGAGAGTGTAGATAACTTATAAACAAGAAAATTTATTTACAATCGAATGACCAATCATGGAACGATAGATTATAACTATTCCCTATATATTTCATATTGCATTTTCTAAAATCGAAGAAATATCTATTGTTTATATGGTATTTAAGTCAAAAGTATCTCTTAGGCATAAGATAACTAAATTTACTCCATTTGAGAATTTTGGCATTCCCTTCCTTTGAGTGATTCGCCTTTCAAGACCTGTATCCCATTGCATTGTATAATAGGAAAAAGCTAAAAAAAAAAAAACGAAACGAATAAAACAGTTTGGGAATCACATTCGATCACCATTTTAAAGCACTGTTGCATTTCAGTCATTGTTAGCGATTGTTTTTAGTAATAGGGACAATTTATGAAAAATATATTTTACATCATTCGATTACATAAACCATGTACGTATTAGGAAAAATTTCGTAGATAAAAACCATATTTATTATCTCTATGCTAACGGAATGACACCTGTAAAAAGTAGCGAGTGGGACATCTAGTTTGATCATTTTTCTTAAAAACGTATTTTTAATTAAAAATAAAATTTCGTAGATTATTAGGCATTATGTTGGTTGGCCTTCTTTTACGCTAAGTTACGTTAAGTTGGATTGACTTTATGCTACCAGCGTTCTCTTCCTATAATTATTAGGCAAGCGATGAAAAAAATGTGAAGCTTTGTCATTTGCAAATAGTACGGCCTTCCCATGAGGACAGTTTTCGATAAAGTTTCCAGAAAACTTAATGTTTCTCTTAAAAGCATTTACTGCAGATGGTACGGTACGGGTTGATTAACACAAATATCTCACAAGTAAAAATGTGATGGTCGCCTTGAGATCCCAATGCTCTATGCGTAGATGAAGTGCAGAGTGGTCTAGCAGTGTACTAGTAGGCGTGTGAGTCGAAACTTAATCGCGACTATTTTTACGATAATATTATAGAAGGCGTGACGTAATGTTCGCACAAAGTTGCAGATTTTACAAAATTGACATTTACGCTGACATTTACGTGAGGCAGTTGCGATTCTTGCTTATTCTCAAAATTGATCTATGACCATCAACGACGGATATGCTTGCACGTTTCCATCATCGGTTGCATATAGCGCTTTATATATATGCATATATTTTATTTGCCCCGTAAGCGAATTTCGGGAAATTGCAAAAAGGCGGACAAAGTAAACAAATGCTTCGGTGACATTACGCATCGCAAACTTCACTTAACAGCTTAGGAGTATTTCCATCCGAATCGAATTAAAATTGATTTTTTTTTCCTCTAAAAAAAGGAAAATAAAAAAAACAACAAACAGTTTCCTTTTAATCCTAACTGAACCTTATGAATATATCTCTTATAAGTAAAATAGGAAACAACAATGTTTATAAAACAACAACTTTTAAAACCCTATTAACAAAATCTTACTTCAATTGCAACATCAAATCAAATATTTATTATGAAAAAAAAAAAAAAAAAAAAAAAAAACAAATGAAAAAAACATATTTGTACAGTTAATTTAAATTTTTTGTTTTTCTTTGATCTTTTTCTTTATTATTAAATATATTTTTTAGAATTTATTTTATTCTTTTATATACTAAGAAAAAAACATTATCTATCTGCAATGCGCAAACACACAATTATGATTAATGGCATTCACACACATACACATACACTCGCGCGCATATATATATATATATATATATATATATATATATATATTTAATGCTTATGTTATAATTATGTTTTAATTTTTTTTATTTTTTTTTTTTCGCAAATATATAAAACAAAAATATTATTTAAATTAAGAAATTGAACACAAGAATCATTTGTTGTTGTTTAGTTTTAAAGAATTACTTTTTTGTAGGTTTTCATTTTTGAATAAAACTCAAAAACAATTTATTAATTTTAAAAACAAGGAGGATTTCTTTCATTTATTTCTTTCATATTTTTTTTTTTTTATGCCAAAGACAGCAAATTTGAAGACAAATTTTCGGTGAATTTCATTTCATTAATTTACATAAAATATTTTAGAATTCTTTCTTTTTACTCTTAATATTTATACGTTGCCTGAATCTCTCTTTGTGCAATTTATTGCCGGAACAGCATCTCGCTCGTTTCGGAATGTATTAAATTGCACCTGGATACATATATATTTCCAATGCCCTCGAAAAAGTTATCCTGAAAATATTGATCAAGGTCAACCGACGGAGACGGCCAACGATTGGGTTTTAGCTTTTCGCGCATACAATAAACTCGTCGCAGTAGTAGCCAGAAATTGATCGCAAATTCGTACTCGATAAATTCATTTCATCGTCTCAACCATGGCGTTCCCAGTAGCAATATTCTCTTTATATCTTACACTTTTCTTCTTCGTTATAAGTGAGGGAAACATAGGGATGTGTAAATGATGTCGATTCAGATTTTCTTCTTCAAGACATTCATGCAATTGTTCACTTAACGGAACAGATAGTATCACAAATTGATAAGGGAACAAATGAAAAAATTCAAAAATTTTGAACATTATTAGAGCATGGACTTGCCAACGTTAAAAAAAAAAAAAAGGGTAACAAATTTACGATATAAACTTAACATAAGTAAAATATGGCGTCCTACCTGCCTACCTATGCAAAAAACCAGCGGACCGTCACGCAATCCAAGGATTGGATTAATCAAAGAAGTATACTTGATATATGCCCGCACACACAAACACACACAAATTCTGAGAAATTTTTTTTTAGTCCCTTCCCGTTACAAAATCCAATAAATGAGGTTATAAAACAAACGTTATCGTAACACTAACAAATTAATCATAAGTAATTTATATTGAAAACAAAAACATAAATGCAAACACACACAATTATACACATATATACACATACTAACACACATACATATATGCATTCATATAAATTAAAGTAGATAATGAAATACAAGAATAGAACTCATGTCTTCAAACTTATCTCTACATTCATATACATACACATAATATGACACTGAGACTTAACATATACATATGAAAGCATTTAAGATGCGCTCCCACAAGCATAAATGAGAAAAAATCATAACAAATAAACAAATAAATAATATATATAGAAATTGTCGATAAAAATCGATTAATGTAAGTTAATAGGAACAATAACAATTATTATTATTATTATTATTATTATTATTATTATAATTATTATAATTACAATAATTATAAAACTGAAAATAATAAAAATAATGATAAGAAAATTGAATTAAAATTACACAACACACATAGGGTATATGTGTGTGCATACATTATTTGTATAGATTATAATTTTAATTGAATTTTACAATTGTTTTTATGATTTTCATTATTATTATTATTGTTGTAATGATAATAGTAATAATAATAATTGCTATGGTATATATAAACGTATACATACATATATATATATATATATATATATATATACATATATATATACATATATATATATATATATATATATATATATACATATATATATATATATATGATATTATAAAAATAATTAATAATAACAGTAAAACAACTTATATATGAAACAATTCAAGGTAACGGCGTACACGCAATTAGTGCCATGTGAACAAAGGGAAAAAAACTTTTATTCGTATATGTATTGAAGACAAACAATAACAAATTACCTTTACAACAACAACCACACACAGGAAACTCAAATTCAATTAATATTTTATTTTAATGGAGCAAATGAACAAAGAGTAAAAAATTGCATAAAAAATAATAATAAAACACATAAAACTTAGTGCGAAGATAACAAACAAGAAAAAAACAACAAAAAAAAAAAAAGAAATTATATTTCTATAAAACGAAACATAAGTACTTATACATTAGGAATAAATTGAAAAGAAAAACCAAAACAAAAAAAAAAAAAGAAAGAAAAAGAAACAGAAACAGAAACAGAAAAAATTGCGATCAGAGGATCAGATAAACAAACATATGTTAGTTAAAGTTTCAAATGCGAGAAAATTCAATCTGATTGATAGGACAAAAGTCAAGAGCATCTTGTTTTCTATATATAACTGTTCGTTTAACCAGACCAGACAACTCAGAAAAGTCGAAAACAAAGGAGAGAAAGAGAGATGAGAGTTGACAAAACCACTTACTCCCCTTTGCCTTGTATTCATATTAGCCATGGGGCACTCAACGTATCGTCCGTCGTTCTTTAATCATTAATCGTTTAGATCTTCCTCTTCTCAGTCCAAGATTTCATCAAAACCAGTAGCACGACTGACAGACACTAGACACAGATAATTTCGACAAATATTTTCATTAAGTCTTAGTTCAATATTCTCTACAGGTTAGAAGGCCTGCAGTTCTAATCTTTACCGAACGCGTGTTTTCGCTACTAATTACAATTTCTTGTTTTCATATTTCAAAGTAACAGGCAACAAACTGGAACTGGATAGACGGGTGACGGATATTAAGGCGTGCTCAAACCGTCATCTGACGTCATCCAAATTTAACAAACTTAATTCACTTTTTAAAAATTCTTTTAAATATTTTTCATCTGTCTTTGCCGGCATACGCTTAGGACTCGAAACAGTTAAGCTATGTGATCGAAAATTGTTATCCGATAATTTTTTGATGCCGTAATCGTTACTTGTGGACCAATTTTCATTACAATATTTTAAAAAAGTAAATCATTTTTGCCAAAAGGCTTAGCACTTATAAAAATCCTTACATGGAATCGAATCCAAAAAAATACTCCCATTTCGTTCAAATTTAATTCAATTAATTTTTATGGCTTATTACTATTATGAATCAATTTTCATCATAAAACATTTAGTGAATGTATGAGTTTACCATCCATATAAAGTCTTACTTTTCATGGGAATCCCATATATGGTGTGGTATTCAAAAAATGGATCTACATGATCAAAGAATGTTTTACGATACGAAGATTCAATTTTCATAGGCAAGCTTACGTATATGAGAAGAGATTCAAAAAATTGTTCCATTCGGTCCAAGTTTTTCACATCAGTTAAGAATTTTGGAAAATTTCCATGTTTTTTTTTTATATATAACTGCTTTTCAAAATAAGGCTTTATATGGCAAGTGTGCCTTATAAAGTTTCTCTAAGACCCCGATTTCGTAAGACGAAATTTCAATCTCCAATGTATTGCGTAATTGCAACTTTTTTTTAGTTTCAAATAAAACAAACAAGAAAACATTACGTTTGTAAACAAGGTCGGCGAAGGCCGTTCACTTGTTCTTTTTTCAGTCAGTTTGTGAAAAAGTTTGCAACGCTCAGAATGAAGCTTCAAAAATCCTATAAAACACATGTAAAACAAATTCTCGATCAGAATGTCTGATGCACCGTCTGTGTAATGTTTGCGGTATATATTCGCCTAAGTGCACAATTATTTACGATATTGACAACAAATTTAAATAAAAAGAATTTGAAGTTCTTGGACGTAGATTACTTGTGAGAATGGGTCAAATCGGTTAAAAGGCACACTTACAGTACTACAGTACAGTTTTTTTTTTCTCTACCGTAACCCGCAACACACATAACGCGATAACAATTACTAAGAATATTGACGAGTGAGCCTGCAGCACAAAAAAAAAAAAAAATAGTCACGCCCACCCAATATTATGTTTTATCGAAATTCATTTCATTTTTTCAAATTCTTACCCCACAGTAATCGTTGTGCAAAATATATTTAGTTTGCGCGAATGTGTACGTAACATCCATAAAGACTTAAGATAGACCCACCTTTTATTATGCCGTTGCATTCTGAGGTATTTTCTGAATTGATTTGAGCTCGTCTATCTGTCCGTCCGTCCGTCCGCCCGTTCACTAACTTTCATTTTCAATCTCCAGATAGCACCTTTTTTGAGAAATTTTCGTAATGAAATTCAGCATATGGAAGTGTTTCGATTCAGGCGCGAACCCCATTGAGAATGAATGGGAGATGGGGAACTATATTTCGGCATACGAAATTGATGTGAGAAGTTTGATTCGAATGAATTAACTTTTTTCAAACCCCTTCCCTATAACCAATCGCTCCTACGAAAAATAAATGGGTATAAAATCTGTAGCAAGAAGCTTTAATTTTTAATATTGCATAGTGAAAATTGGTCCATAATAACAGTTTACATAAAAATTAGCTGACGCCCTTTGGGGGTATTATTTGCATTGAAGAAATATATAAAATTTCCTGGTATTTTATCATGAAAATAAATGAAGAATTGTTTGAGGCGAAGTCGTGTAAGGTTTTTATTGGTCGACTTTGCCAGCATTGCCAGATATAATATCCTTTCTTGTTTTCTGTTAATACTCATTTTATTAGACAATCATTTTTATGTGATTCTGGCAATACTAATATCTATGAAACTTTTACACTTTCTTAGATCCATCAACGTATATACGAACAGATCATATCCACGAACAGATCATATATACGAACAGATCATACCGAACTCGTATCTACGAGTCTACGGTCTACATTAATTAGATTTCGAAACTAGAGATAATTCTTCACAAAACCTAAATAACCGCAAATGTAGTCGTTTTAGGACTAACGTTTCACACCTACGATCTAAAGCATATATATATGAAAGTGTGAATTTTTGCCCAAACGTATGGTCGGACAGACGAAGTCTCATTTTTACCTTTGCACTTGCTTCGATGGCTTAATTAGACGTCTAGTTTCCTAGACCTATAGGTACATTATAAGTCATATTACCGCACCCCTTAGCTTGCAAAATAAACCTACAAGAGAGAGGATCTACTGCAAGACCAAAAATTGCAGGAATGAAAGTTTTGTTATGGTTCAAATCTTTTCCTCTGGTCAGGGCGAGCCTTACCAAGCACCATTAATTATTGAATGCCCCCGCATTTAGGGATGACCATAACCACCACGACTACTTCCCGAAGGGCCGCATCCAAGCGGTCAGGCGTCACAAATCGGTTAAACCGTAACTATGTCACAATTTGGGTTTTGCTCGTAGGCTCACACCCTTGTTTTTATATATTTACCACTTCTTCCACCGAGATTTCTTACAGAGATTAATTATCATTTGTCAGAGTATATGCTTCACCTTTAATCCACTTCACGTTGTAATATGTAGGGCATACTTTTTACATACACCCGTTTCCAATGAAGTTTCTGGCGCGGTATATACAAGAGCAAGCTATCTCCCAAGGGATCCTTGCAAGCGCCAGTTCATGGTCCGCGTTTAATCAATGCACACTGCCACCCCTACTCGCCTGACCAGGTACATGTGGCATTGAGTGCGAGCGGTGAAACTGATCCCCGTGGATCCAATAGTTTTTATCTATAGTGCTCGGGATTACACGTGTCATTGCTTATGGATTATCCATACATTTTGGATGCCATCCAACTGCTTCCCCTTTGGATTTATTATCGACGAACAGATGCACGAGGCACCCACTTGGACATCCTCTGTAGCTGAATTTTCTGTGAAGATGTCTGCAAGCAGGCGACTCCTGAATCCGTCGGCAGGCAAACGTACAGTCGTGCTTTACATTTTATACTCGATGCCTATTGCAAGCTAGAACTGTGGATAGTCGCTGGAAAAACATATTGATCGCCTTAAAAATGCTGGCAATTCCCTACACAAATAATTGTTTAATCAAAATCCGGACCATGTAATCAAGCAATGGCTAAGAAATTATATAAAGGACGCGAAATAATCTCATTTACTGAAAGAGTCTAAAGGAAATAATTTAAGATCCCCAACGGATAAGTCCAAGCACGAAAACTTTTACAGCATCAATTGGAAATATTGTTATTGCTATAGAGGGCGTTGAAAATGATTTTCCGATTTTAATTCGATGCCGTGATTAAAAACTTAAAATTGACCATCAGAAATATCGGCTTAGATTTCGTCTTTACGTCCTTTACAAAGTTAGTGAATGTAACATAAAAGACTAACAAGACATTGCAGAGTCCATGTCAAAAGTATTTAATCTAACCGGCGATTACTGCGAAATTTTTCAATTTTAAAGCTTTTCTCCCCCTCAAAAGTCATTCTACAGTGCAGAGCAAAATCGTATCTATTTATCCAGATTTTATCGGTTTAGTTGGACTAGAAAGACGAAGAAGAAAGTTTCAACTGTTTAACTGAGTAATTATGACGTCCGCCATTTTAACAAAAGAAAGGAACAACTACACAGATAATGATTAAGTATACGTAGGTAATCTTCTGATGAGTCAGTCACAGACAAAGCCGCCTCCTTATAACGCACTCAAAGTGTTTAGAGTGCTTCCTATAAAATCGAGCAATCAAGCCATCGAGCAATCGATGCCAACAGAGGAGAACGACGAGATGCCCGAACACTAGTTTAAATTGAAGACACACAGGCAGTAAGAGAAGAGAACAGTTTCGCAAATTCTAACCGGAAAAGAAAAAAACTTTTTCTTTCATAAATTTTTTGTTGTTTTTTTTTTTCTTGTTTTTTTTTTTTTTGTTTCTTTTCTTATATATACATTTTATTATTTTCAAAACTAAAAACAAAAAAAAGGAAAAAAGAAAAACAGAAAAACCGAAAAACCGAAAAAAGGTAGAGAGAACAAGAGATCATTTGTTGTGTTTATATAACTTTATATAATCAAATAAATTAAATTGAAATTGTGTTTATATATATATGTAATAATTATTAAGAAGTGTTTGATTGACTTCTAGAAATGATAATAAAATGAAAACCGCAGCAATAACAATAATCACAAACACAACAACAAAAATAATAATAATAATAATAACAAGAAGAATAAGAACAAGAACAAACAGAACAGTAAGAACAGTAAGAGCATCAAAAATCAATACATCATTACGGCAATTTATTGAGTATTCTTTGAAGCGCACCTAACTCTCAACTCCCAACTCATATTAAAATAGAGCGAGAGAAAGGGAGCGTGAGAGTGAAAGTGACAGAGAGATAGAGATAGAGAGAAAGATTATGTAAAACATGCAAACACACATTAATTATTATTTGCCACTGTTTAAATGTTAAGGCGAAACGATCGAACAACCATAGCATATTTACGTACACATATACGTACATACATGTGTAACAAACAATAAAAGGTAGCAGAAATCAATAAAGGCATAAACATACATTCATATCACAAACTATATGCATGTATGTTTATACATAATATTTAGACATAAAATCAAATATTGCATGCATTTTATTCAAGAAGGAATCATTTTTAGCCCAAAAAAAAAAAAAAACCAAACACTCTTACCCCACTAATTTGACATTGATTGTCAAACAACATTTATTGACTCCGAAAGTGATTTACTCGATTATCAAGGATGATCGGAATTTATAGATATTATATATAATTTGAAATGCATATCGTATAATATTGTCTACAAAAATTCAGTTCATCAGTTGGCGAATCAATGTTGTCTTCACGAAAATATGATAAAGAAAATATGCAACGTACGCAACGGCCCATGCGGCCGATACTCAGGATCTCATCTCTCTGACAATCGCGAACTGCACTTTAAACTCGTCATTATTTCCTTCTTGCTATTCTCACGTACTCTCCGAACGTAACTGTTAAGCAGCAAAGGAATACCTTCTTCTTTTAGAAGCAAACTTCCAATCGTGGCGGAAACTGAACTCTTCACTTTTATTTAAATTTGGAAAGAAAAAGAAAAAAGAAAACAAAATGCACTGGAGGAGAGTGTTTAAGACTTCGTTTAGTGCTCTTTATGAATAGCGTTTGGTCGGCAGTCATCATTCTCTGTCACCATGAATTTGTTTATTCGGGGCCCGTGCAAAAATCAAGAAAGAAAAGCAACTCTTCCAGCGTTAATCAGTAAGCGATTGTAGTTACTGTCAACAGGGCGCTACTAGTTCTTACTCGTTTAATAGGCTGCGCCGGTAAAAACTGCTTTTTCTGCTTTCGCTAACGGCTGCAATAATTGCATATCTGGCAGGAACGAGTAACTCTCGCTGTGATTTGCGTCACCGCTCGCTCCACCATTAACATAACATAACATAAGCGTAATCATGCTGTGAAGGCCGGCATTAAGGTATAAATTTTGTTTCTTTTCTCGGTCAATGTTATGCTAAGTCGCGCCTGTTCGCTTACTTGTTCGGCATTAATCTATAGATAAAGGATATAGAACGAATGACTAAATGCCTGCAGGTTCCGCTAATAATTTTTACCTTCCCATTATCAACATCGCGGCCACTCCTATTCACTTTAAATAACAACTTGATAGTGCATATTTCGAATCGATCTTACCAGAAAGGCTGCATTTTCCATTCGAAATCGTAACTTTCGCCGTTTTGCCCGACTAACTACTCGCCGCTATGAACGAGTTTTCAGTTGAATTTTCTTCATACGCACCATGGAAGTAAGAATGATGCTAACGTGCTATAAAAGGTTCATACGGTAGCGATTTTCTTGATCAACGTAAGTACCTGCGTTAATGTAGATATACCTGTTAATTAGATACTTTCTCTCTCTGTTGCGCTATTTCTAAAGTGCTCGAAATCGCTTGCTGTAGACAAAACACTATACCTAACGATTTTAATTTAAAACTTGATGACTATACCGTAACACAGAAGCCTGAAAATTATAAAGTTTTGAATTGATTTTTACATCCAACCGGCAGATCGTCATCTTGAAGATATTTTGACAACATTTGTTACATTGTCACGTTTTAGTCCAAGGAAGAGCGCTACCAAAAGCGCCTTGATTCAAACCATTTTTACGATTATTCGTTTAAATGAAGCCTTTATATTAAACACATTGGAATTTCTTGTATCTCTCTCTCTCTATCTCTCTCTCTCTCTCTCTCTCTCTCTCTCTCTCAACCGAAAAAATATAGCTTTTTTCCCATATAAAGTAAATATGGAATTCGGTCGAATGGAACGACTTTTACCTTCATCCTCGCCCCCAAATATTAATGCTTGTACAAAAAATATGTTTGTGTATGATCGGAAGGTATAATTTTTGATAGGTATCCGGTTGACCCGTCTATAATGTGTTCACTTGCCGCACGCACTATGGAAGAATGGAGGTATTCTTATTTTACGACAACCAAAATGTAAGCTCCCGACCACCCTATAAAGTGTATTATATACACTCTTGAATGAATCGAGCCGAATCTGTCCATCTGGGTGCCTATGCGTTTGTGGTAATGTTGGTTGTTGGCACTCTCCTGATCGGAAAAATTCAAATATCAAAAATATTGAAAATTCTTGCCTGCAGATTGGTATTGAGAATAGGTCAAATCGGTCAAATCGGTCAAATCGGTCAAATCGGTCACATGAGGTATCTACAGCGAAGCTAAACCAAACTAAAAGCACCTCTATTTCTATAAGTAGAACACACCTTTTCACCTTTTTGACGTTTCCTGTATATTACTCATAAGACAAGACCCAAGACGGAATATTTTTGAATGAAATTATGCTACACATTCTGCAGATAAACTGTCTTTAATGAAAAAAAAAATTAAGCACGCCCATTTATTATATGAAAAAATGTGGTGGTTATAGTGGAAGAAGCATCGATCATACATTGTATAGATGTTTTATCATAAAAATGGAAATGTACGACCACCACCTTGATCCTGCCTACCCCACTAATCTGTAGTGACCGCAGGGCCTAAAAGCTAACACACAAACATATATAAAATGGTAAAATGAAATTGAAGAAACATTTGTGAGGACGTTTCGTCCCTTCCCGAGGCTGGGGCAGCTCAGCGGCCCAGGAGGAATAACTCAAGAAAATTTATAGTTGTGCAAGAACTTGCTCCTTTATTTCCGTTCCTTCACTTTGCTTTTCTTTAACGTTTTCTTTAAATTCTTTTATGTTACGCTCGTCTGCTAAGCTCGAGAGCCTAACTTCGACTACCGAGTCTTAAACTCCACACACTAAACTAATTTTCCCTATCCTAGTCGTAACCTATACTTACACTATTCTTATCCTATTCCTATTCTATTCCTATTCTATTCTATGCTATTTCTTATTCTATCTTAATCTATTCCTATTCTAGCACTCTCCCCACTCCAGAGACGGAGAACCCGTGAGGCCAAAACGAGGGACGACTGTGGGTCCTCACACATTATTGCATTTAATTTTTTCTTATATGTATTAGTACGCTATCGGCAGTTATTACCTATTCACTCTATTGAACCCAAGACACCTATTCACTCAGTTGAACTCTATTGTACGATGTGTAAGATTGGAGAGATTGGTTAACGTACATCACAAATAACAAAAAACGATATAATAATTGATATATAAATATGTTTATACCAAGAGCATATATAGTAAATTTCTCGGTGAGTCAGATTGATGTCCGTTTACCGTTTGTCATTCCTTCTATAAGGCTATCTG
The DNA here is from genome assembly GCA_001077435.1 of Glossina morsitans morsitans. Taxonomy (NCBI): domain Eukaryota; kingdom Metazoa; phylum Arthropoda; class Insecta; order Diptera; family Glossinidae; genus Glossina; species Glossina morsitans. The sequence goes on along the minus strand of CCAG010000820.1, from coordinate 1,315 downwards.
TCCGCCAACTCTGCCTTCCGATTGTGTATTTGCCAACATTTCCTCTTCCTAATCGGCAGTTAACGCATCAAGGAATTCTTTTATTTTTCCTGCTTTACAATGTTGTGCATGTTGTTTTGTTATATATGACAATAATTTGTTGTTTTTTTTTTTGGATTTTAAGAATATTTACTTATTTTGATATCCCGAATGATGTTCTGATGAAGTTGGCCCGCTGATGTACTCATGTCCGTCTATTTGATCTTACTGCACATCCACCACATGGCAAAACAACCCAGCTCTTATTTTCTTCTCTTCCCCTCTCCTTTAGGCACCAGTTCAGATTATTAGCACAGTTACATAAGCACAACATTTTGTACATTCTTTATTAAGTACATATATAAATATGTACTTGTTTCTCTTTTTGCATTCGTGTTTTCCACACGCTTTCATTTTGTTTTTGCTTTTCCCCTTTGCACGTTCGTCTGCTTTACACATCTTACTTTTCATTCAGATTTTAGACTTTTGTAAGTATGTCATTCATTTAATGAACCTCTCTATATATATATATATAAATCGACTGTAACTTCCATCAGGTATAGAATTTCGCGACCATTTTTATGTAGAGGAAAAAACGCAAGATTTTTATGTTTTTGGATGAAGTCAAACATTTTCAAATGTTACGTCATTGATTTGTGAAGTAACTATAACAAATGGACCGTAGGCCTATTACATACCAACATACACATATTTCATGTGTAAACAAGGAGCTACAACATAGGTGAGTATACAAGTCAGCCAAATGGTTGCTACTTCTGTAATCCTCTCGCTTCGTAAACTCCGTAATCAGCAATTCCTACCAGCAATAAAATATGCATTATGAGCTTAGCAGTGCGTATTCAAAGAATCATCGAAGGATTTCAGACGCAGTGGTAAGGCATTCCAATATCGAGCAGTACGAACAGTAAAAGTTCGTTCGGGTGATGAGTTAGGTAAACGCGGTATGAATATTCGTGGTTTCTATTCGATCTAGAGAACTACAGTCGTTCACTTAGGAGGCTTGGGGATCGAGTTTGACTTTGTTGAGGTAGATTACCAATCTGGATTGTAGATAATCGGGAATAAAGGGAATTTTATAAAAACGTAAACGAAGGAGTAGATATGGTCTCTAAGTTTGACGCTATAAACAAAACAATACTTTGAAGCCTATCTAAGTTACACCTTGGACACCCAGAAAAGACTCTAATACAATAGTTAACATTCATCATAAGCAGAGAGAGAAGAGAGCAGGTATACTTAACCGTTAGAGACAGATATAGATCTAAATGGTACAGTG
>CCAG010000817.1:0-48785 GCA_001077435.1 Glossina morsitans morsitans | reverse complement strand
TTTCCACTTCTCTCTAATCATCACCGGACATTCAAGTTCACGTAAAAGAAAAACTCTCTAGGTCCGAAGAGTGAATTGAGGGCCAGTTAATGTTGATATCGCTTGCATGCGGCTTTTAATCCAAACCTTACTATTGCTCAGTCAACTCTTTTAAGCCTATGAGGCAAAAATGATAATTGATATCCGTCACGTATTAATAAATGTTTGCTATAGAAATGCGCATAGCGTTAATGGCAAATAATATGGGCATAGACTCAATATTAAATAATATACTTGTGAATTGCAAATTATTCGCATAAAAAACCGATCATTTCAGATAACTTCTACACAAAATATCGGAAAGTTTATGAATTATTAAGATATAAAATTTCATACACAATATCATATCGTAGGTATCTTCAGGCCATTGGCTATTTTCAAAAAAAGAAAAAAAAAATCATTTTTAATATTAGTTTGCATAATACGTAAATCACACTACCACTGTCAAGTCATAAGTTGAAGAGTATGTCGGCAAATGTAATCTCAAAGCCTGAGAATGTAAAGCAATGCCTTCAACGCGAACGTTACCATCATAATTTATCTTCAATGTACTTTCACAATAATTATTCATTTTCAAGAGGTAGGAGTTGCAGTCATTTTCAATATGTTCCGTCATTTTTTTTTTTTTTTTTTATAAATTTTATTATTAATTCAATATGTTGCGCATTTGCGATTCGACTTTTTCTCTTTAATCCATTTTCTTTTATTTATTTATTTCGTTTCTTTCTTTTTTTGTACTGTAAACCTGTTACAAAAGCAATCAAGTTTCATTCGTCATATTAAGGCGCTACTGAAGTCTGTGTACATGTACACAGATTATTTAATTTTTTTTTGCAAAACAATTGTTTCTTTTCTTCTTTGCGGTTAGTTCGTTGTTAGTGTTGTGCTTACAAGCCTAGCTGCCCAAACAAAAAAAATTATGTGCCTTAAGCATGATGTCTGAGTTTGGTGAATTGTTTTCATTGTTAGTCAGTCGTCGGTCGGTTATGTATACTCTTTAAGCACAGAATGTCCAATCTTTTAGTTTCTCTTGGATCTTTAATATGCAAAAAATGTGTGAAAATAAATAGAAAAAAAAATTAATAAAATAAATGCAAAAACCAAGAAATTAAATAATAATACATTTAATTGACTCTTAGGCTTCAAGAGCATCCCTCGACTTTTCCATGTTATTTTCATGTTTACTCTGCCTTGAAAATCAACTAACCTTTCAACTCTTCATTAATTGTCCTTTTCATAATTAACACTTTTGCTAAAGTTTCCCAGAAGACAATGAAAGAGTTATCACTTATGATATTCGAAATAATTTGTTTATTATTTTTTCAATAGTTTGATTACAGTTCGTATTAGTAGTGTCAAGTTGATCCAGCTTATGCTTTTAGACAAGACTGTGTGCAAGGTTTCCTCGTGATCGGCACCTTCTCTTTTTCGTTTGTTTGCGAGGATGATTTAATTTTTTCCTCGCCTCGACGGCTACTCCAGGCGTCCTTACTTTCGTTAGTAATATCCCTTCTATGAATGAGAATTTCAATAACTCTTTTGGTTGCAATTCATTCTCCTTATGATAACGATCTTACGTCAATAAGTAGACTGCATAGTTCGAATAATTAAATGCGAACCTAGCGGCTAGAGATTATAATTTAATTGCTCATATTTAGTTAAAACGACCTATCGACCTCTCTATCAAAATATCCCTAATTCGGCACCTATAACTGATGGTGGTGTGATATTTAGCTGGCGATTCGATTCAGAAGAAGAAGGGTACGCAATATGCCCCTGTTCGAAAACGATTGGCATTGCCAATCGGTTAGTTAATGCCATTCGAAGCATGCCCACTAAGTTACTTCCAATTCCATTCCGTTCCTACTTAAGCAGTTCCTATTTGTTATAGCATCCCTATAGTACTCACAAGTGAATAACAAACAAACTGCTTGCTGTAAAAGAAATTGAGTAGAAAGTAAAATATACTTATCCCACTTTAAGTACATAAGAATAACTTATAACTACATGTAGGACGAAAACAAGCTCCGTGACTTTGGTCCTTACAAGTTGAGCTACATCTTTATACACATATACACTTTCTAGTACTGCTTTGTAGTGCTAATCTAATAATCTATCCATCGCTCTATTTTTGACACTCTTGTAACTTCAAAGAGAAAAAAGGTCGAAGAGAATTTAAGAATTATATCTGAAAGCAATCGTGACTTCCATTACAGGACATTATACCTTGACAATTGGTACGAAGGTTGGTGTTTGAGGCTTGTTCTCAGTGACTAAAGCAAAAGAAAAATGCAAAAGAAACTGAGTCGATCGATAAGTCTGGTGCTATGATTTAGTAACAATCTCCCACAGGGTCTAAGTACTTAAAGCGTCGTCAGACTCATTAAGTACCTATCATGTAACATACTTAGTCTTTGTAAGTTCTTGCCTTCAACAATTCGGGGTTTCAATGGACCCTATTGTAATATGGGATGATATGGGCACTACTAGGATCCATTGCATTACCGGTTGGTTAGCATCACTTCAATTTTTGTAGGCAATGGTCTTCTTACTTTAGTTTTTATATTTTAACCTCTAAAAGAAAAAAAATGTCTTTGGTAGCCCTTATAACGCGGTATCAAATAGTCTGATGTGAGGATTGGTTATGTTTTCATATGAATGTAGGAAAGTTAACCTCATTAAAATATCTCAAAAATTCCGACCTGCAGGTTGAGCAGAAAAAAACAAGACGGACAGAAGGACAGATAGTGATCGGTGTAATAAAAAATCCGCACAAACTTAACGACAAGCGGTGCAAGGGATGTAAAAATGATCATAATAATAGTAAGAAGACATCGTAACAACTTAATATCGGGACCGACCTATTATGGTCTAAATAAACTCGACGAAAACAGGCCAGCTACCACTTCTAACGAATCATGGGTTGAAAATTCACTCAAATTTATTTGATATGAATAAAATAATTACGAAAAATTACTATCTTTAAATATAGTTCAAAATGATATAATGTTTGTTCCTAACTTATTGCTACTTAAGATCAATATATTACTTAAGCATTTCATTTTGTATTAACTTAAGTCTATAAATATAGTAAAAACGAGTAATTTGGCTAAAGAAAGCGAACCGATCAAATTTAAAGTTGCACGTGTGCGCTCTCTTTTCGGGCCAAAGATTGCACAGTCACGCTTAAGACAGAAGATAACACTTAAGTGATGGTATCAGGATTTATTCTCACAATTTGTGTTGTTATGCTTAACAATTACTTGCAGCACGTGCAAATTATACGCAGGTACGCATATCTACATATGTACATATTTAGTTATTCTTACTTGATATAGATGTAAACATATATGCTTTTTCCCATATACTAATAGAGTTTCCCAAATTTTTTAACAAAAATTTTTTCACGTATACGTAAGAAAAATGAATTTTTTTTTCATACTCCACACCACTTGTGGTCCACGGCTATATTAATGGATGTATGCAACACCCGCAAGGACTTGATATGGACCTACCTTTTATTATATCAAATGTTACAGAAATTGATTCTGAATTCAGAAGTTGGTTGGAAATGATACGTCCTTGGGCCATGTAGGTGTACCAAAGTTCATCTGAATACAAGAAAACCAAACGGATAGACGGTTAGACAAGTTTAAACGGATTCAGAAAGTGATTCTGATCACTTTCCTAATCGATCTAAGTTTGTCTGTCCCTCTGTCCGCCTGGTTTTCTTGTGTTGAGATGTTTTGATAAAATTTTTGAATGCTATTGAAAATGGTTCGGATCAGACCACGACTCATATTACACTTTTCACTTTGAAAAGTCTTTACATGCTAACTAACTGTCTTAGGCAAATCAATGTAGGGCAACTAACGGTGAGCCATGTCCCACTATAAGGCTTTTATTTATTTTCTTTTGACTATTTGCCGATACTATCTGCTGTAGCGTGTCTTGGTATCTTAATTAGATAGAAAAGAAAAAAAAAAAATTAATTATAGCCCCGCAGCTCGGGGCTGTTCATTACCAAGCAACAGTAGCTGACAAGAAAGCAAGCAATCATTTTGTGACTTTTAACGTGATTAATACGTTGTTATTAAAAGGAGATAATAATTATTTGATTAATGCAAAGACATGCAAGCGCGACTGATGAAAAAGAGTTGCTTTTGAAATTGTTAATGTTTAATGTATGTACAGAAAACACTTTACTACATATGAACACAGTTACAGTTACAATTATTAGAAAGAGACGAAACACCTTTACATTTATCATATAATAAAGTCCAATGGAATATTTTAGACGAGTTTTTAAATTGTGTGCTTTCTCTTGATTGAAAAGTTATAAAAAAAAACTCATGAATAAATAAACGATATAGGAATTAAAATATGAAATTAAACTATTTATAGAATCATTTATTTCTCTCTCTCTCTCTCTCTCTCTCACTCTCTCCCCTCTCTTTCCCTCTGTCTTTCTCTTAGATATAAGAAAAAAAAAGGAAAAACTTATAGCTTATAGGGTTTATAACAATTATTACCTTATTAATAATAATAAGGTGCACACACATACACTCACACACTCACACACACTCACTCACACACCGAAACACAAACGAGCAGATATCAACCTTTTAACGAATTGTTAGACATTAGAGAAATAGATAAGGTAAACACACACACATATACACACGTAAACACACGAAGATATCACCTTATTAACGAATTGTTAATGCTAAACATTAGGGAAATAGATAGCGTTTATAATTACATCGAAAGTAAATAAAATTTTCTACACACAAATCAAATTAAATCTAATTTTAAAACTTTTTATTCAATAAACAATTGAAATGAAAACGAAATCATGAAATGAAAAAATTTTAAATATAATCAAAACCTTACCTACATACGTAGGCACAAGATTAAATACTAGCAGCGGGAAAGACAATTTCGAGCAACATCATGAGCAGTAGGTGAGAGGAAAATGCGTTTGAAAGATTGATGTCAATTAAAATAAACTTTACTATGATAACAAAAAACAAAAAAAAAAAAAGAAATGAATAAAAGGAAAGGAAAAAAATGATAGAGAGAAAGAGATTAAGTGAATTTATGCAACCGCTAGGTCCACTCGACTTTGGTATACGGCAACAAACTGCAAAAATGAAATCAAATGAAATTTTCTTCTCCCTTTTCTCTCTCTCTCTCTCACTCTTTCTCTCACTGACAACTGTTCTCTTTTCGTCTTATTCTCTTTATATTTTTCTATTAGCTTATTAGAGGTTTCGCTTCGTACCACAAAAAAAAAAATAATGAAAAAAAATTAGGCGACGGGATGAGAAAGCTTTTATCAGCCCCTTTTAACCTTGAAGAAAATATTGCGATTTAGTTTAATTTAATTATGAATAAAAAGAATATATAAAATTTTATATCCGTATAAGTTAAGTTTATGTCACATAGCTCGCCTCACCACAGGCGATATATTAGATTTGTCAAAAGTTTATAGCAAAATGAAATACGTGCAAGAGATCATATCGACCCTACTCTACCGTTACGGCACTTATTAGTGCAACGATTAACTGTTCCATTGTCTGTCCATCGAAACGAAACCAAGACAACATGCTCAAGCCTTTGCCTAGAGGGGCGAATTTCATATTTGGCTATCCGTCCGTTCGTCCGCCGTAGGGTAACGAGAAACATGCTCTGGAAAGCCTCAAATTTCTGCTTTAATTACAACCTTTAAAACTTACTTTTATTTTTAATACATTTCGTGAGTTAATTTCAAAATTATCTGAATAGATTTACAGATTCACGCGTAATTATTAAACCTCTTTGCTCGTTTTAAATGGCTATTTCAAAACTTTGCTGAGAAAATTTTTTATTTATTCATGTGTTCCGGACTTTTGGGCAAAATTTTCATATCTCCTACAGGTAGGGGGTTAATTTCGCGAAATCTTTTGTTTTCTTTTAATGTAAGCATCGTAAACCCCAATAATTGTATATAAAATTTGTGAGCATGGATAGCGAAGCAGACTTAATCATTTTCGCTTGTCTATTCGAAATCATGGCTGCATCCTTAAAAGATTTATCCATAAAAGAAATTTCGTCTTTGATATTATCTTAGATTAAATTAGTCCATAAGTTCGAAAAGCAATAATAGACAATTTTTTTTGTCAAAAGGTTTGTAATACCCAGAAGTAAGCTTCAAAGGGTACTCAAAATGTAAGAATTTTGGCTCAATTGAAGTTGAACACGATGTCTGTCCGTCTGTTCGTCTGTTCGTCTGTTCATCTAATTAATATTTGCTGCAAATATTCTCGATATATGACTATCGGCTTCAAATTTGGTAGAAACATTGGAAGTTCTTGCACTTACTTTGGTGTTCAAAACGGACCATATTAGTCGAAGGCACTTTTTTAATACTTCGTGATTGTGAACACTTCTATTTTCCAAAAATAAAAAAAAAACTATTAGCAATGTTTAGCTTAATACTAACAAAGTGCAGTAAATAAATACATGAAAATTTTTCATATATATCCTATGGGTAAAGCTGTAGTACCTATGTAAAAGTGGAAAAAATCGACCACTCTCGTCTAATTTTAGAGCGTATCATAATATCTTCTTTTTTTTTTAACAAAACTCTCAGGAACAAAAATCTCAAGAACTCAATAAAGTATGTACATTCTCGACTAGTGTTTCAAGAAATTAATTTTAAATTTGATCGTTCTATTTGTAAGAAAACCCCCTTTATCTTTAATTAATCCTCCGATCCTCAATCTTTTGTTTTATTTTATGGTTTCTAATTTGAACAACAATTTATGAAATTTTTTTAAATTTCAAACTCACATATATCCTAAAATTTTTATTAAAGGATATTTCCTTTAAATATATATACATATATATTTAATAGTCATATTTTATATTCAGTTTATAAGTTAGGAGTTCCTAGCGATTCCATGAAAATTTGTAAATAAAACAGAAAATTATGATCTTTGCTTCAGAATTAAGAAGTTATTAGTCCCAAATTTCTAGATAAGAAAGAAAAAGCGAGTCAACCTCAACCCGTAAAATATACGCTTAACGGATCTCTTGTTGTAATCAGCAGACTTTCACTTGGAGCTCTTCTATGGCTCGGGCTATTTTTACTTTAGCTGCGGGACAGTGTTGGTTAGTTGGTATAAGGTAAAGGGTAGGTTGACCTTTTTTCAATAAAGAGACGATGTTCGACATAATGTATGATGTGATTTAGTTTGAGTTCAAACGACAGGCGACTATAAAAAACTTCTCCCAAAGCGAATATAATGAAAGTTTTTCAATATCTATTGTAGGGACTAATAAATTTTCACAAATATTGAAGGCACTTAGAAACATGCGCCAGAGCGCTAATAGCCTACTGCAAAGACCTTTGTCCGTTTCCTTTTTCTAATCAATGTCATGCGCATAAAAGTTGCGTCTAGAAGTGCTCTTATCACCCAACTCTTTTTTTTTGCACGTCCTTTTTTTACTCAACTTTGAAATAACACTGTTCACCAATAAGAATAAATACACTTCCAGAATTAATCACCAAATTTGCCATATGTCCGATGTATTTTTTACACAATTCTTTTTTGCACGGTTTTCTAAGGAACGTTTCTATCATGTAAAAGAAGAGTTGACTGTACTATCGATCAGTCTAATTAAGCTTCCAGTAAGGTTTTCCTTTTTCCAAGTTTACAATCTCAGGTCCTTTACAGGTTTCAAATTAGACTTGACATTTTCCCTTCTTAAAGTCTGCAAAGCCAGTACGCAAATGCACCAAATCAAGCAGCACGGCTCCAGCAAAATTATACAAATATCGTATGAAAATGAAAAATGTCGTGTATATGCGGTTTCTCGATGCTGCTGTTATCTATGAAGCTTTAGCATTACTATGCAATAATTTTCTTAGGACTGTGTAATCGTGCTTAAGTACTATGATATTAGTGAAAATAGATTGCCCTAAGATATGCTGCCTTTAACATTTTACAAAAAGAAGTCTTATCGTATGTTAATTTCCTTAGATATGTACGATCTCCGCTTTATCTCGTAAATAAATTTTGTCTCTTTTCAAAAACCTCTGCCGCCTCTACCATTTAAAAAAGTTCCTAGAAAGTGTCGCATAGTATTTTGCTAGTACCCTACGATCTTCGAGATATCTTTAATCTAATATCGTAGGTCATAGATTTCGCTTTTACTTAAAAGATATTGATATCTACCTTCCGCTAGTCTAGTGTCTTTAGTAATGTACGATATACGTCTGTATGATAGATATGCAACAATGATCATAGCTTACGTATCTATCTAACTTGATCGTATATCAATATCTTCTTAGAGATATAGAAAATAATTATTCATAAAAAGTGGAAACGATGAAAAATCAACCAAAAATATTTACTCAACCGTTTTTTTCTTTGCCATATCGCCTAATAGGGGATATTAGAATAATAAAAAAAATTTTTATATATATTCGGATCAATTATTACTACTCTCTAATCTGTATTCATAACAACCACTAAAGCGTGAAAGTAAAATGTTGTCATCTTATCTTCATGGCGTCACATCTACTGTTGCATGACATATATGCACACCCAAGTACTCGTGCCATTGCCAATTTATTCATTCACCCTCTTGTCTTGCACATTATCAAGTTGATACATATAGTAACATGATACGATCAATCAAATTTGATAATCGAAACTCTGATATATATCCATAAATAGCGATAACAATACTAATCATGAAGTACTTTATAGAAAAATAATCGCAGTTAACTCATTGATATGCCAATAAATAATTCGAAAATGTTGAACATGATACATATATACATATATCTGAATGACGAGTTCTACTTATCAATCAGCAATAAAATTTCTAGATCTAAGGGTATCTGAGGTCCGATGGATATTCAAGGCATACATTGCCTTCCGAATTTTTGTTCCTATTCTCTTACGTCCTCTTGTAATTATTTCAATGTATTTGTGGCACGTGTAAGCAATTTAGCTGACGACGAAATAGAATCACAAATTTGTGTTTTGACGGTGCGGTATCAGTGCAGTTCTGCCAGTGTAGATATAATTTTAATACTAATACGTTTGTGCATATATAAGAGCATGTGCCTGTGCATAGACATGTTTATTAACTAATTCTACTGGTTTGTTGAAACCGGCATCGCTCGTTTTTGTCTCTGAATATAGTCACATATATATAAATATCTATATATGTATATATATATATGGATGTGTGTGTGAAAATATTTACAAAAATACATTCGCAAATATCAGAGCAACGCGACAGCTGTAGTAAACTAGACAAGCAAATAAGAAGAAGAAGAAGAAAAAAAGACGGAAAAAAGGAGAAAAGAGAAAAACTTAAATAGCGTAGATGCACTTCCTATTTATATTTTTACAAAATAATCAAATCATACATTTTTGACATATTGCTAACAGAATACAAAATAATTTCTAATTTGTCGGCATAGTCAACGACCACAAGTGCTTTCCACTTATTGCAATTGAATGCATAGTTGGCATAAACAAAGCATTTAATAATTTTTGTGAATTTCTAAGATTTTTTTTTTTTAAATTCCGTCACCCATCTGTTACTAATGTTTGCGACATATTACGAGAACTTTTAAGAATCGAATAGTTCTCAGACTTTTATGCGCCCTATCTTAGGTCATAAATCTTTCAACTTTTAATAGATGTATTTGGACTTACTTTTTAATGCAGACTAAGTTTAAAAAAAAAAAACAAGTTCAATCATCCTTTCCCCATTTAGGAAAGCAGAGCAATGATATAAAACTTTTGAAGGTATTTTCTATGAAATGTATCGCGACTTGAGGGCACAACACACATTCTCCTTAGAAGATATAACTAAACAATTAGATAATGGATAAGTCCCTGACGAGAACGGGGTAAAACAAGTGAAAACGTTATAGTCGGTGTAATCCGACTATTAAATGCCTTACACCAAATTGTCTTGTCTTGTCACAATTCTTATATTTGTAAGAAATTACTATTATGGGTCAATTTTCATCGTCACCTATTGAAACTTAGACTTTTCTGCTCTAAAAAGCATAAATTTTCGTGAAAATCCTTATTAGGGTAGAGTACAAAAAATAGGCCTACATGGTCCAAATTTGGTGCAGTTCATTTTTTTTTTGTTCAATTACTTTTACAATTGAAAATTATATCTTTCTGTCGTATGAACTTCAGTTTTCGTTATAAGAGAGGGGTTAGAAAATTGCCTCAGCCAGTCCAAAATTTTTATACCCAATTAGAATGTCGAAATACTACTACTTAGCCATCTTACCTACTTTTGCCGAAAAACTTTGGAAAACGCAATTTTTTTCCATACAACGACTCTTCAGAATAGAACGTTGTATGGAGAGTGATCGAAAAACTGGACCGATCCGAGCCACTTTCAATAGCATTCGCCCTTGGGTCAAAACATGTCACTGTATCAAGTTTCTGTCGTTTGTTTAATGTTGAGGTTATGTTCCATTTCATAATGTTGAGGTTATGTTCAATAATAATATTAAATTAAATCAACTTTGTTTCGATTCCTATGGTCGCCTTTACACAAGCAACTTTAAAACTGGAGTGTATGTCCAATCTGCTGTAAAGCAATTGAGCTTCGTAGCAAGGGCTTTATCCAAAAAATGGAGGTCATCATTAGTATTCATTAAAATATGTTGAAACTAGGTGCATGATCAGTCTTTCGAAGTAATTGATTTTATTCAAAATAACCGATCTCTTTAGTAACCACTTTAATGTAAAAATATCAGGAAGCTATTATAAGCTTGTCGAGGCAATTGCTTGGTGAACTGTGATGCTATGTCCAGTACTAGCGTTGGCATTCTCAGACACAAAATGTGCTGAAGCAATTGTAGATATATTCATACTTTCAATCGATCGTTACCCGATCTCTGCAATTGTCATTATGGATGCGATATGCCTCGAAATACCGGATTCATCAAAACTTAGATCATGCCCGATGATTGCGTGTCGTCATTTCAAATGCAAAAAAAATTCGACAAAAATTTCGAAATTTATTGATATTGAGGTTATGTCCTATCACTGTAACCACTATTTCATATATATGCATATCAAATTATGGTAAAACGTTTGGAAATTTGCCGAAATAATCTAAAGATCAATGGTAAACTTACATCCGATCTCCGTGGTTATCAAATATTTATCGGACAGTCCAAAGTCGTAATTCCGCGTGAGTAGCCTAGTAGCGAGTAGGAAGTTAGTGTTCGCGGCTTCAAGTTTAGTAGTGTTTACTTTGGTCGTAGCAACAATGCAAGTTTAGTCCTTAAAGGCATTACACTTGCCGATTGGGGGCATCCACTAGGCTGCAGCCACATTCTACCTGCTCCCTCCTCCCTCCGCTCTATCTCTTTTCCTGACTTCTTGCTGATCATCATCCTGTTACACAAAAAGGGAAAACCGCGTAAGTCATCGTTCATATTATGATAAAAAATTCAACCAACGTCAATAGCGACTGGCCAGAGGTACAGAGAAGCATACTGAAGCTTTACATCTCGAAAATTATTTCCCACACAACTCGTACATAATCTCTGATCGATGAGATATTTACAAAGGCTTAGAATGCAGAAACCTCAAAAAATTCAGGCATTTTTGACAAAGACGTAAGAGCTTTTGAGTTCATCAACACTTATACATATACATATTAAAAATTATGATAAATTTAATATACACTCCAGCGAGAAATGCCTTTAAGCATGATGATGATGGTGACCGTGATGATGCATTGATCACAGCTATATAGATAAAATTCTCGATTGACATTTGCGCATATTTTAAAGCAAGCTTGAGTTATGTGTTGACTTTGTCGGCATAATTTTCATCTAAACATTATTTATGATATCGCTGTTCAATTAAAATTTCGATTAAAAATCGAAATATTGTGTCGTTTATATGCATCATTTTATTCAAGCATTCTTTACGACATCGATTTCTTTCAACATAACTAATTTATTTTTATATATATATGGCCTTATCGAACCAAGAAGATTGTTCACACTAATCTAGTTATATAAAATGCAAACAAATCACTACGCATCAGAAAACCAATAAAGCGATAAAATGTTAACTATATTTAATCATTTCCCTTTGCTCTGTTGCTCGCGTTGTTTTCGTTGGAATTCGTAAAATCATAAACAAGAAAAAAAAAAAATGATTGGAGAAATATCTTAGCGATCAAGTTTAAAAATTTGCTTAAAATAGATCAAAGATATTAAATTCAGATATTAAGAATTATAGGCATATTATGTATATACGCCCAAGCCTTTTTTTTACACAATCTTTTTTTACCCGTTTTTGAACTTTTTTACACGAATTTTTCTAAATAACTCTCGTAAGAATTGTAAACCTACAAATCACAATTCTCTCTCTTAAACTCAAAAGGAGTTGAATAAATACGTAAAAAATTACCAAGAACAGTTCTACGTTACACTTGTGTCAGAAATGAAATTGGGATCGACGACAACGATTAAATTGAAAGAACGAAAGGTGCAATAGCTCAAAAAGGAGCTCAAAGGAGAGAAAGATATATATGTTCAAGTATACTATTGGGAGAGGTATCGGAATCAGAAGTCGTTCGGTTTATACCTAGCCGTTAACCATAGACCTCATAATAAAAAAAAAACCTATAGAGACCATGAAAACCAACGAAATTCTTTCGATAGTTCTGCTGAACTTATCTGACATGTCTACTGATGATAGGAATTTTCAAGTAGCTGTGAACAATTGCGAAACTGATTTTTATTCTTAATTTCATTTGAAATTTTTATAAAAAAATTCATTATTACTACGCGATTTCATTATTACTTTTTTTGTGCGGTTTTTTTCGGAGAATATTTAGAGTTTGTTTTCATCTTACACGACTTTTCAAAATTGTGGAAAATCTTCACAAATTTATCACATGTCGCATGCATTTTTTTACACGATCATTTTTTGCACGGATTTGTTAGAAAGGAAAGGATATATGTACATACATCTTTAAAGTTTAAAAGCCATATTTATATACGTAACATATTGCAAGTGTTAATTCTTAATCTTTAATATCTGGTAACTATGAGTGAGTGCTTGCATGGAAGCTTAACCTCACGATATACGCTGTACACGGATTAATTTCGCGTTAATCAGCGCAAGCCCGAGAGTGAGTCAATCCCTGTAAGCTGGAAGCCCCAAGCATAAAACCGATTTGAAGTGTATGGCCAATAAACCTACTGAGGAGAAGGTTGAGGCCTATAATCATTTCTAACTATTCGCTTTAGTGAACGGCTGAAAAGCATAGCCACCACGGTATTCCTTGATGGGCCATCCCCAGCAGTCAGCACTCACCATCACTACAAGATTCCCTCCAGAAGAAGTTCCTCTTTATGGGGTTATATAGTGAGTGGGGTCCTGACCCCGTGCAGCTTAAATTTAGATTATAAAGTCTTTAGCATTGCCTTACGCAACCGTAGCCACACTTGTCTTTGGAACTATCATACAATCTTGGTTAGCCAAATCTAAACTATGCTTTCTCATGATATATGTGCCTCTTCAATTACAACTAACATGGCCTGCTCCATAATCTCGACTGCTAAGACATCTCACTATTCTATAACCTAACTGACCCTGCTTCAATTAGTTTGTACTTCCTCCATACAAGTGGTCTACTGAGAAAAAAAATGCTCTTTTATAGACAAAACGTTTCTTCCAGCGCACCCCTAAGCTATCTATGAGAAAAACCTGCCGCTAAACAATCAAAAAACTCTTGCTCCTCGATCAATGGCCATTGCCCACGATCGCTACGCGGAGGTAAGAGTTTCGCCACGTTTATATACCCTTTAAACATAGTTTATCACCCGGAAGATATCTGCAGTGCAAGTCATACATACACATACATATATATGTCTGATGTAGACGACATTCGCTCAGTAATTGTTTACATTGCATACTACAGTCGACCAAGCCGATGAACTTCAGGTCCAACCACACATTCGATTTGAATGCAATCACGATTGGCTAACCCAAGATTCATAGGAATATGTATATAAATAAAAACGAGTTTGTCCAACGCTCCTCACATGTTTTGCATATATTTAATTACTTAGTAATAAAGTAGTAAGAAAACAGTTGCATTATTTAATTCCAAGTTCAAAATCAATATAAATCATATAAAAGTCGACCCGACTGAACGATAATTGTAAGTCTTATCAACAAGTTGAATGTGTGTTTGCAAAAAAAAATAAAAAAAAAAATAAAAAAAAAAATAATAATCTAAAGATATTTTCTTAGAACATCTGCATTACTTACATACATATAAAGTATATTTTTACATATTCAGATGCACACTGTTGCCCATATACATATACATTGTCACACATGTAAAAAGCAAAAAAAAAAAAAAAATGAATAAATAAATGAAAACTGAAACTCAAATCTCGCCTCATTACAAATTTAATGTGTTTTGACTTTTAAATAGTTGCTGACTGACGCTACTTGACTGAGTGAGTGCTGCTAGTAGCAGCAGTGTGTAACTTATAATATGTTGACGTAGTCCGAAGCTGATGCGGTTTCGTTTTTGTACACACACACACACACACATATATATATATATATATATATATATATATATGCATTCTGTGTATGTGTGTGTGTGTTTGTGTTTATGTTTGTTTTATTCATTACATTTCCTTACATATATCTATATGTCAGTGTTTGGCAAACTTAAACGCAATAAAGTGCCTGTGCATCTATCGTTAAATTTGTGAAATAAATGAACAAAAGTTATGCAAATCGTTCCCACCTCTGGCACAAAAAGTACAAATATTCTCGGTAGTGTTTATCTGTGTGTCTCTGGCTAAGAACAAATAACATGGTAATGGTTTATCTGTTGTCTACGCGTTAGACTAACTTTTCTCTTCAATATTTCTACAACAATTTTTTATCTTTAACCATATATTTTACGTTAAGTAACCCAAAGCAAATCAAATTCGCTTTATCCAAACAAGTCGAGTAGAAGGAAATCGACGCAACTCGCATTCAAATCTATGCGATTTCGAAAATATTTTTGTGAGTGATTGCAGAAAATTTGCTTTGCTTTGCTTTGCTTTCCTTGGCTTTGTGCTTGCTGTGTACTATTAGTAGTAACTTTGATAAATTTTAGTGTTGAACTGAAAGAAGGAAGAATCTATTAATGAAATTCATGAGGTTTTCTTTTTTTTTTCTTTTGCATTGAACCTCTCAGAGATAATAAGAATAAGTTATAATTTTAGTAAAAATTTTGTAGCGGAATGCAATAAGATTTGTCTTCATTGTCGATTTGCTAAATACACAGAATGTCGTAAATTAAGCGAAAGTTAAAATTTTATGAGAGTGTGAAAAGGTCATAGACTCTTAGGTCTGTGAATAATTTTGTTGCGAAAATTCTACTAAATGCCGTTCATACCGCAAGCTCTCGTAAGCTAATTGATTGAAGTTTATGCTAACAAGTTATCAAAGTCGATGATAGAAAAGTAATAAGTTATTCGTGTAGCTTGAGAATATTTCTAAACGTAGTAAAAAAACGAGTATTACCCTTGTTTTTTCTTTCCTATTTTCCGGAAAAATAACAACTAAGAAAATTATATTGAGTTGTGATCAAATCTTTTCGTCCATCACTGTTATCGTAAAATGGACCAAGAAAGTAAGAAAACTAAATTTTCATGCTATGAAATATGAAGCGAGTACAACTGAATAACAGCGGATCACGTATCTTTTGCACATTATGACGCATGGAAACCAGAAGTAGTTGCAGAAGCGTATGGGCGTTACAGACGTATCCCTTGGCCGGTTTGATTTTGAAGGTGACATCTTCACTTTGAGAACGGGAGAATTTTTGCCACAGATCCTACGAAGTGGAAGAAGGCGGAAGCGTGTAGACGTCACGGACGTGTCCATTGGCCGGTATGGAATTTGAAGGTGATATACTTATTTTGGTAACGGGAGAATTTTTACCACAGATCGTACGAAGTTGGGCAGACGGGCAGAAAGACAGAAGCGTATAGGCGTAACGGGCGTGTCCTTTGGCCGATTTGGATTTTGAAGGCGATATCTTCATTTTGGGAACGAAACAGTTTTTACCATAGATCCTACGATGTTCGGCAGACGGACAGACAGACGAATGGATAGGTGATCAGACGGACATTCTTAAATGTATTCCCAATTTGAAACCAGATAAGAATTTATATACTTCATGGGGGGTTTTTGCAGCTTGCCTATGCTCTTTGTAAAGGTATTGAAAACGAAATTAAATTTGGATAAACTATAATAATCGATAGCCGTGGTTTATTTTTCGTATTTTTGTTCAGATATTACGATGTCTTACGCCATTGTCTCTGTATAGGCAGTATATCTTTATTGGTATTTTTATACCCAGCACCGAAGGATGGGAATTATATTCATTTTGTTAAACAATTTGTAAGTCCCAGGAGGAAGCTTCAGATTCGGAATGGATTTAAGCATGCCCCTCGGTCCGTCTGTCCATCTTCCAAAATTCTCCTTGTCGCAAAATTGAAGCTATTTGTTTCAAATTTGGCAGGAACATTGGAGCTTCCTGCACGCAGTTTGTGAATGAAAATGGGTCGAAGGACACACCTAGAGTAAGATTGGTCTTTCGCTCATTTCTCATAAATTACATGTAGATTCTATGATCGGTGCGAAAAACGACCATACCTATCTACTATTATCACTAAAAATCCGCCACGCCCACCCCCTTCAATATTGTGGAGTATGTAAATTTATATTTTTCCCTTTTTACAATCTTTTATAGGATAACGCTGAGGGGTATAAAAGATTCGATCGCAACTGACAATAAATTTCTTACTTGCTATAATTCTCGTCTGTCTTAAATCAAAAATTAGTTAAATTATGTCTTCTTACCTTTTTGGGGAAACTGATACATTTCTCTCTTTCTTGAATTAAGATTTGTTTGGAGCGTTTAAACGAATCTTGACATTGCTTTCATTGCATTCATGGCGAGAAGTCGCTTAGTCAAGCACCTTTTGCGGGCGATATATACATAAATAACACATCGGCCAATAATTTTCACGATTGACTCATAAATTTCTCAAAAAGTTATCTCTCAAAATTTTATGTCACTCAGATCATTTGTTTCCGAGTAGCAAACATTTTAGTGACACTATGTTGAGTAAACATTGTTTTTGGACAAGAACTCAACCTTAATGTACGTAAAAACGTACACATACACATAGTTTAAATGATACGCTTAATATATTGAAGATTTTCTTGTTCTTGGAATCTTCGATATTAAATATATAGACTTTTCTTATAAATTAAGATGATTATCGGTCTGTGGCAATCTTTAGATATTGAAGAAAACTCGTAGTTTCTTTACGAACATTAATGATTTTTAACGTATCTCTTGCCCTATCTATCATACTTGTTAGCGAGATGAAAAACGATGAAAAAAGATCTTCTAAATTATTTTCTTATTCTTTCCATATTTTTTATTGTAATATCTTTGGTTTTCTTTTGGTTTACATCTACTATAACCATCGCTTTTCACTTTCTTGGTAGCTAAGTTAAGAGATAATTTATTGCAAACAGGCAAAAAAAAGAAGGAACTACTTCAAGAAGAACGTAACGGCAAATAATACTCTTACACAGCGTAAAGTCATACTAATATCCAAAAAAAAAAAAAAAGACCGCGTAAGAATTCGTGTGAGCATCAAAGCGTTCTTCACGTATAGAAGCAATATTCTCACACTCATCATCGAAAGATGACTAGTACGTGCAGTTTGTCGAAACGTTTGCAAAGCCCAGAAGGAACCCTCAGAGACCCCAAAAAGTGATCAGCAGCAAATTGTACATCAATTTTAGTACGTCCGTCTGTCCATCTGTCTGTCTGTTTGTACGTTCGTCTGTCTCTCTGTCCGTCCGCCTGTCTGTTTGTCTACCCGCGTGTCCGTTCGTCCGTCTGTCTTCACGTGTAATATATCTTGTAAATATTGTCCTACCCTGAAGCTATTGACATCAAACTTAGCAGAAACGTTGTAAGTTCTTGCAGGCAGGTTCGTATTTAAAATGAGCCAAATCGATCGAACGAGACGCTCACAGCATTACATAAATTGATAACACCTCTGTTTTCAAAAAATCCATATAATTGGATTTTCACCCATTACTCATAAATTAAGTCAGAGAAATCTACAAAAATTTTGTATACAAATGCTATGACCGAAGCTGTACAAAAACACAAAAAATTGACCCCGCCCACCCAATATTTTAAGGTATCAAAATTTTACTTTTTTCTCACTATTTTTATAAGGCACAACCCCATAAAGTGTATAAATTCTTATTCAGTTTCAAATTTGCAATGCACCTAAACAAGTCCGTCTGTCCATTTATCTGTCTGCCCAATTGTGTAATATCTTGTGGTAAAAACTCTAAAATTAGAAAAAATGAAAATATCAGCTAAAAATTTGCAAAAGAATTTGAATGTGACCTAAACTTTTCGAAGGACACGCCTCCAACGCCCACATGCCTCTCCCACAAAAGCTTTTATTAGAAAAATAGAAAAAATCAACCATGCCCGCTCCATAAAAGAGAGCATGAAAATATGGTTCTTTTACCTTTTTTTTGCCTTTTTTAGGATAACAGTGATGGGTATAAAAGGTTCGGTCACGACTGAATATAATTTTTTTTTACTTGCTTTTTCTTTATATCTAATATTGTAGGGTGTTTTGTTCGTGACTAATGGCCTTCGTGACACGATTTTGTTTGCTTGCCTTAGATGGTTGGCACGAAAGCTTCACCATAACTTTTTCTGTTGCGTAGTTTTTGTATCAAGTAATTGATTAAAAAATTCTTAATACCGCCAACCTTAGGGCATCACAAGTTTTTTTCAACACATGTTTATTTAGCTTAGCTTTCGTTAAAGGCCTGTAATTGATATGCAAAACATCTTTTATATTAACTCATTCGAGCAAGGATGAGATTAAAACAACTTTGTTTGTTGTTGGTTTTCTTTTTTTTTTTGGGGGGAATTTTTTAGAGATAACCGTTTATCAGATATGCAAAGATTACAGGTATAGTTGTTGCAGTACATACATATATAAATGTGACTCCCGCAAGCATTTTGTGTATGCAAAACACACAATTCAGCGTAAATATGAAAAGAAGAAGAAGAAGAAGATGAAAATACCAAAGCTTCATTAATGTTATCTGCGACGAAGTTAACAGCATGTGGTTGCCCTTATATGTCCAAACAAATGACTATGCGTTGGCGCTAACATTCTCGTGCGTATTCATTCAATTATATGAAAAAAGTTATCATTGTACGTTAATATATTCCATTTTTCACACATCTCTCTCGCCTTCGCCTATATATGACATGTTGTTGTTACATTTAAAAGTGGTATAAGTCTGCTTGTTATTGTATTCCGATATTTGATTCGTTCGCATTTAATAGTCATCCTGACGATATTAAATTTCACTATACATAAATAGAGTAATGATTAATGAAATAATTAGGAAAAATAATGGATTGTTATTCTCACATTGTATCAGCTTCCATCATCATTTCCTATGCTTTCGAAATGGATACCAGATCAACTATATATATATATATATATATATATATATATAAAGTTTTTGCATGTATTTTGATCATTTTTTCAAATGAAAAAGACATTTATTGAGGAAAGTTGGTGCAATGTTTGTCCATCATTTTCTAGAATCTTTTCGGGCAACATGCCGAAACTGTCTCGAAAGAACGATATTGGTTTGGTAGTGAACCAATCATCGAGCCATTTACGCATTTCTTCAGCATTTCGAAACCGTGTGCCAGGCAAGCCATGCAGCATCAATCTGAACAGGGTGTAGTCAAAGGGCTCTATATCTTATGAGTACGCTGGGAGCGGGACAACTTCCCATTCGAGCTCCAATTGTGTACTCTTGACAACTCTTGTAGCGTGTGGCTGAACATTGTCATATAAGAGGATGACTTTGCGACTGTTAACTGCTATCGCTGGAATTTTTTCCAACAATGCATCGTTCATTGGGGTCAGTTGGCGTCGATAGATGTGAGCGGTAACAGTTTGATTTGGTTTTAGCCGCTCGTCATACATTACACTTTGCTGATCTACACCATACGCACAGCAAAACTTTATGACTATGAATATTCCGCTTCGTTGTGGATCGGGATGGCTCTCCTGGACTAACCATGACTGGAGACTATCGTGGTACATCCACTTTTCATCGTCAGCCACAATAGGTCATAGAAAACTCTACTTTTTCTCCCTGGCAAGAAATGAAACCATGGTATTAAACCGGTTCGAAATGCGATTTTCAGTCAATTCGTACGCCATTTCCCCTCTTACGGATCTTTTCCGTCGTAAAAGTCTAGAACAAGTTGAAAGTTGAAAGAAATTTCTTTGAGAGTTTGATATGGTCTAACATGTCTTGCAATTCATTGTCGTCGACCTTTTTCAGCCCTTCAAGCCGTTTGTGATTGACATCAAAAACTTTACCAAACCTGGCAAATGGGATATGACGGAGCAGCATTACCCTAAGCTTCTAAAAGCGTTTGATGGGCTTCGGCAGCAGATATCTTTAAATCAAACAACAGAAGTAATGAAAGTCGAAAATGCGATTTTTTGCGTTGCATGCCTAGCACCTGTCTATACTGCAAATTTTTATTTAAGAGAAGAAAAATCAAAATCATCGGATTTAATCATTACGCACATGCAGATTTCGCAGTACTTTGTCATTTTTCACCAATAGATGTCGCTGATCAAAATACATGCAAAGATCTATTATATTCTTAACCGATATAAGATTTCTGTCGTTGGTTCGTTCATGTACCATGGGAAGCATCAAAAATGCATTCTTAGCGGAGAGCAGCAGATGTAGTTTACCGACATTCGCAAAAGATACCAAAAACTGTAATGTACGACCGTTAACTGCTGATGATAATGGATCAACATTTGCGTTATGACGGACATATAATGCTTCTTCAGCTCCGATGAAATATCGATCATATTTATTTGCTTTCCCTCCATTTAGAAGAAATTTTGATCCTCTACAAGATATCTCTGCGAAAACGACTTGTTGCTTAGATTGTGACGTACTCACCAATGCAAGCCGATACTAATAGGAAAACCGAATTTTTTCAATTCCGAGCCGAAAAAAACAATTCCTAAGGTTCCATGTGAAAGCTGTGCAGTGAAGTGATAACCTGACTTTTCAGAATATCAATGGTCTCAAGCAATTCATTAAACTAGTGTCGCTCATAATCGACTTACTTGGACGTGACACTTATTACAAACTTTTTTTCTGAAATTTTTCAAAACAAAGTGAAATTTTTTTCTAAAAACCAGACAAGGGCTATATAAAAATGGCATATTGAGCTGTTACTCCTTATAGTATTTGCCTTTAAATCGCATAACCTAAGAGGTTCATATTAATAATTTGATTATTTTTAGTCCTTCTAAGCTAAGCATTGGCTTTTTCCGAAATAGACGAAATTTTACTTTAAATTACCAGAGAGCATAACAGAGAGCAAACATTTAATGTCTGTTAAAGATGATTAATGTTTAAGAATACCATGCCATTGTAGTCGACGAAAACAGCTAAGAAAATTTTCGCATATCATCGAATTTGGCGTGCGATTTGTCGCTTAAGAATACCACGCAATTGTAACCGAGGAAAACAGCGAGTAAAACCTTCACATGGGATCGAACTCGGTTTGCTTTTTCAGACCTTGGTTCTTCCTGGGATAATTGGACTTTGGTTTGACGTCATAACAATATACCCATTGCATGGCACGAACCATACCGAGCAACTTCTCTAGTAGTGAATCGACGATTTGCCATGACAATTTTATTGCATGTCATTAGCAATTTCTCTGACCTCTGCGAAGAGCTTGTTAACATTTCCCCCGACATCTGGAAAGAGCTTGTTAAGGTTTTTCTTTTTCGCTCAAA
Organism: Glossina morsitans morsitans; assembly: GCA_001077435.1. Classification (NCBI taxonomy): domain Eukaryota; kingdom Metazoa; phylum Arthropoda; class Insecta; order Diptera; family Glossinidae; genus Glossina; species Glossina morsitans. Next base: position 26,737 of record CCAG010000817.1, on the reverse strand, counting down.
GGGGACTCGCCAGCACGATCAACATTTTAAGGAAGACTTGCACAAAATTTAATACACATTTTTCGATATCAAACAGATCGCCAAGTCCACACCGGACGACGTCTTTATATTCGTCATTCGAACCTGAAAATGCACAACGACTAATGTTGTCAACGTATGTTGGTGACATGTGTATCAACATAACAAAAACAAATGGAAAAATCATAAATAGCTAAGACTGTCTTAAACTCTTAATGTTTTCCTAAAAACGGAGATATACCATTTTTACATGTAGCAGCAATATATTGATGACTGCAAGAAATTATACAATTTCAAAATTTTTTTTATTATATCTTCGAACGTTTACTATTTTATCTAGGAAAGTCGTAAAAATATCCTTTCAACTTTTTACGTCAGCAAAAAGTTAGTTAAACAAATCCTATATAAAAACTATTACTCAAATCAAATGAAAGAAGAAAATATTTAAAATGCTAAACGCTCACACATACTACACACACACACACACACACATTACTATTAGAAATTTTAGCTATTTTATCACTTTTCTCTTACTCCCACCTTACAATTTACGAAAACTCATTAAAGTTTAGAATCCTTTCATAAAGTTATTATACCCATCACCGAAGAATGAGAGATTTATTCATTTTATGAAAAGTTTTACAAAACCCAGAAACAACCTACAGAGCGAATTTTGAATCGAGTTAAGCATGTCTGTCTGTCCATCCTCTTGTGGTAAAACTTTTCCTGGCCGTAAATATGAAGCAATCAGCTTCAAATTTAACACACACTTTGGAGCTTCTTGCATGCAGTTTGTGAATGAAAATGGGTTAAATGGGTCGAAGGATACGGTTATAGTACCGTAAAAAATTGAGTACAATATTATTTTCAAAAAGAGAAAAACAATTGATTTTTTACTCATTACTCACAAACAAAATCCTAGCGTGTATTCTACGATCGAACCTATAGTACCTGGATAAAAATGGAAAAAGTTGGCTCCGTCTACGCAGTGTTAATTTCGTTAAAATCTTTATAACAAGCAGAAGCTACCTTCAAAAATCCCACAAAGTACTTAGACAGCTTCATATTCGGAATGCACCTAAACATGTCCATCTGTCCATTTGCCCAGCCTTGTAATATCTGTGGGAAACATACTCCTGCTCGCAAAAAATTTGAAAATGATCCAAACCAGGCTAAGGACACGCCAACAACATCCACACACTTACACAATAAAAGCTTTACGAACTTTGCTTTCTGTGTTTTTACTTGTTATTCATTAAGTACAACAAATACGAGATATAAATTTCCATTTTTATTTTAAAAATCGAGAAAATCACCCGGGTCCACCCAACGGCATAGAATGCTTAGCTCTTTTCCTGCACTGTGCTTTTTTCTTTGTTAGGATAACACTGATGGGTAAAAAAGATTCGACCGCGATCGAATATAATTTTTTTATTTGCTTCTTTTTCAGAATTTTCTAATGAGGCTAAGCGATAAAAATTAATTCCCAAGTCCGAGAAATGTTGTTCGCATATTAATTTCTCAACGAGTTATCTGCATTGAAACTATTCAACCAATGACTTTGAAAAATCTTTCAAAAATATTACAAAATTAAAAAAAAAAATTAACACTTCATTGACGAGGCTAAGCAAAATGTGTTTATGTATTGGGTGTAACGTTTAATATATGTGAAATGAAATGAATAGGCGAATGTAAACTCCTTTACACAGTGTTGTGTCATAAAATATTTTCTGTCTCTCTGTCTGTCTGTTGGCTTGTCTTCGGTTACAAGCCTTCCAATCATTTCATTTTATAGCTTCTCTCGCTAATGGTTTGCTCTTTTGCTTATGTAAATTTGAAGTTATTCTCCGGCTCTTAATAGAACTTTACAACCAATTGCTATTTGTCGGTAATGCTTATTGAAGTATCTTATCATCAAATCTGGAATCATTAACGTCATCATGATATCAAACATTTGCGGATAATGCCTTTAGCTAAGCAAGCGACTAAGCACCTGTATACGTGCGTGCATGCATGCGTGCGGGCATTGCGACACAAGTGACATACGTACGTACATACAAGCATACATGCATACGTAAGTAAATTCTCGGATGGCTAAATGAAATTTACATGAAAAAAGTCATAGTATCATTATACAAAGGCATAAGGCTTCGAATAGACAGACAGTTTTTACCCTGCAGTCTTTGAAAACCATTCAGGTAAATTCTTGTATGTCTGCTATTTAGACGACATTAAAGTGCTGTTACTACGATGCTTAAAAGGTGCAATTAATAGAATATGAGAGAGATATGTAACTAAAATTTGCTCATACATGTCTTGTTCTTCTTGTTGTTATTGTTGTGAATTGTTTTTTCAAGAAACAAAAAAAAGAAAAGAATATTTATGTAAAGACTAGCATATTATTAAGTTGGTAAAAATGCAACAATTGTTGAAATACTCTGTCATACAAGTTGACGTGGAATTTAAATGTAACGAAAGATAAATGCAACGATCACAACAATTTTTTAAAACTCATTAAAGTAGTTCTATGTAGTTGTTTCGCCTGACGTTGAATGCATAGAAATGTCATTGATTGCTCCAAAGTGAAAACAAGTTTCGAATTCACAAAATTCTGCTCAGAATATTACTAGAAAACCAAAGAACTTTTCCTTTTTTTCCTGCAAATTATCATCTATGGCTTAGAGTTGGGTCTTCATATGTTTATAGCCATCACCGAAAGACCAGGGATATATTCAGTTTGTCAAAATGTTTGCAACGCCCAGAAGCAATCTTCAGAGACCCTACAAAGTATGTATGTATACTTGATCAGGATCAAATTCTGAATTGATTTAAGTAGATCCGTCTGTCCGTTTGTGTAATGTCAGTTCTCCTGGCCTCAAAAATGAAGCTACCGAATTAAAAGTTATAAAAGTATTCGAAATTCACGTACGCAAGTTGCCATTGAAAATGGACCAAATCGCTGGGAGGTCATGCCTACCATGCTACGAAAACTGAGCACACCTTTGTTTGTCAAAAAGTTTGTTTTTTTGATCGTTGATCATAAACTATAGCAAATAAATGTACAAGAATTTAAACGCGTATACTGTGGGAGTTGCTGTGGGACCTATACAAAAATGGAAAAAATTGCCCACGCCTATCCAATATTATAACGTACAAAAATTTAATGATTTTTTCGATACCTTTGTAAGACGCAGAAGTAAATGTGTAAATCCTTGGTCAGTTTCAAATTTGATGTGCGCCCTAAGCAAGTCCGTCTGTTCATCTATCCGTCTGCTCAATTGTGCACTATCTGTGGTAAACATTTTCCCCGTAGCGAAAATGAAGAAGTCGCCTACAAATTTGCAAAAGAATATGAAACTAACTAAAACTTTTTCAAGGACACGCCCACAGGGCTATACGGCAAAACTCTTCATTCTGAAAATAGAAAAAATCAGCTGCACCCACTCCATATTATAGAACAGTAAAATTTAGTTTCTTTACTTATTTCGTCTTTTTTAGGATAACGGTGATGGGTATAAAAGATTCGTTCAATACCGAACACTTTTGTTTTGTTTTTTTTTGTTTAATAAAACCTCCGAAGGGGAGCTATATGATTTAGATCCAACTACGATTGCCTATATATTTCTTTCTCTTCTTCTTCTTCCTCGAAAATAAAGCAAATCAGCAACAAATGATTTCCTGTGCTGTATACAAGGAAAACCATATACCAGGCCAAAACCAGGCTTTCCTTTTATACGATGGTTAATTTGGACCTCTCTGCGTCGAAACCGTATTATACCTAATTTTGTTTTTTATTTTATTACCTAACGGGATAACCCGCTGTACCGCCCTAAAAAACGTGTTTTTCTTTTTGCATATTTTCTGTCGATGAAAGGAAATGTAAGAGAATAATAATATTTGCGGGGGGTATGAAGCGTACCTTAAAATATTGGAAAAAATATCTCTTTGAAAGAAATTAAAAAAAAGGGCCCCATCTCATCTCTTCTCTACAAACATCTTTAGCTCAAGGAACTGGACGGCAAGCAGCGTAACTGTTTCAAATTTGAATAAAAAAAAAAAAAAACATTTACTCAACATTCATGCATATTGATTTTTGTGTAATTGAGCAAAATTTTCCACCAAAAAAAAAAAAGAAAAACAAAGATATGCTTTTATCAATAAAAAAAAGGTTTAAATTAACTTAACGGAAAAAATCCTCTGTGCTTCACGTGAGAATGTTGTTTTGGAGATACACACATTAAAAAATTTGAATGAGAAAAAAATGAAAATTGTTTGAGTTATGCTGCTTGCCGGTTTCAAAACTTGTGTTTAAAGTGCACACACACACACACGCACACCGTACATTTTTACTAATTCCTTGTATTAATGTGCGATTCCAAGACCATAAAACTGGCCTTCCAAGTTTGAAGATTCTTCTTCTTTCCCTTTTCTTGAAAATTTTATGCACACTCATACACACAATGAATTGTTTATTCATTTTTTTCTATTAGTCTACGATCCCAGGACCATAAAACTGGCCTTCCAAGTTCGAAGATTCTTCTTCTTTCCCTTTTTTCGAAAATTCTATACACACACATGCACACAATGAATTTTTTAATCATTTTTTTCTATTAGTCTACGTTCCCAGGACCATAAAACTGGCCTTCCAAGTTTAAAAATTTTCTCTGCTTTTTCTTTTATCGAAGATTTTATACTACAACCAGCATCTGCCAAAGTTCACTCAGCTTTCTTGACCCGATAAGCGGTGATTGATTGAATACTAAGTTCAATGATTTTCATGATGATTACTAGTCATACCGTCATTAAAATTGCACACAGCAATGTCAGTCGCTATGTCCAAGATATTTTACTTACAGAAAAACCTCAAAATTTCAAATTTTTACGATTATTGAATTTTTTTCCCACGCATTCTAGAAGAAGTTCAAAGCATCTATTAAACAAAAAACAAAAAGAAAATCGAAAATTGCTGAAAAAACAGAAAAACAAACCAGTTTGTATTCACTTATATTCTCCACATTCTCCAATCTTTGATCAAATCTTTTTTGTTTTCCTTTTCTTTTTTTTTTTTGCTCTGCAATTAAAAATTAAAATTTCTGCCATTTTTCTTGTTTTTCTTCACATTCTCATTATTAGACGCCTGTGTGGAATTTTCATTACAATCATTAATAGATGTATGTGTTTTTCTTACAAATTCCAGAAATGTATTCTTCCGACCAGCCCGTGAAGTTTAACTGATTGCTTCTCTCATGTGTTATTTACTTTAGTTAATGATTCATACGAAAGAAGAAGAAAAATATTTCCATGTTTCGCTTAATATATTCTTGGCAAGAGTAATTAACTCAGATGAAATGATTTTCCTTTTCTTCATTAATGCAATTCTCTCCTTCTCTCGTTCTATCTTTCTCTCTATTTCTCTCTCTTTCGTTCTATCTAACTCCTTCTCTTTCTATCTCTCTGTTAGAAGCCGTAATGTCCAATGGTACTGTTATTAGTTTTCGACTAAAAATTGTTTAGCAGAGAAAAAAGTTGAAATCATACACTTGTTCTCCTCTTCTTCTATGAAGTTACGTAATTGGAAACAAAAAACACCCATTCCTTCGTTCGAACTTTTTGTTGGATTATGACCCATAACCCAAAACAAGAGTTCATCGATGTCTGCAAAAATATGACATTGTATGTAATGGAGCAAAGTTTAGTGTGGATTAGGTTATGTTAAAGTGGCACAGATGCTTTGAACATTAAATTGCTTATGATAGTTCCCATAAAAACCGGAAAGCTTTTTAAGAACTTTTAAGAGGACCTTTCCAAATGGTTCAGCAAATTTACTGTAGTTCGGATTAGACAGAAGTATAAGATAAGCGTTGCACGTTCAGTTACTTATGTGGAATTACAAAAAAGGAACGATAGAGGAGTGTGTAACCTATCCGGCTCTCTTGATGATGGGACGTGGTCGTCCCAACAATATGGATAAGGTCTCGAAGAAATTTTAGAGACCTCTTTCTAGGTGGATACATCACCTCGGAAAGAGTTGATGACTGGATCATTGGGTCTCGTCAAAATTTTGGTTTCTGCTATCATTGTGAGGACGGCCGATCCTTTTACTTGCTCAAATGTGTGTTGCTTTATAATGACTACCGTTACCCCCAAATTCGGCCTAAGAATAGACATCACAACATTAAAACTGTTTAACACTTGACCTCGCCGTGATTTCGATGGCTTTTGCAGAAATCCTTACAAAGAAGCCATCGTCTAGAGGATTGCAAGAAACGTGTAGCGCTCTCTTGTGAGGAAGACCGCTGCTCTCAAATGTAGGTTAGGCTAAGCAGAGATAAAAGTTCATCAAATCTTTTCAATATCAGTCTCGTTCGATTTCTGGCGGTTTCTGTAAGGAGACCAACAAAAGTTTTTAGTCCGGCAACGTTTGCCTTATATAGGTGTGCAACCGTTGTTTTGGGCGACTTCAATCCCACGGTAATAGTGGCCAATGCGGCCAATTCGTTATTACCATATAAGTACGTTCTTATCAAAAATCATTTTCCAACGGTCGATACCCTATAATATTCAGTAAATGCGGACAAATTTTTCCATTTTAGATCACCCATAGAATTCTTATGGTTTTTGAAAAGTTTTCCTTGTTTATGTGGTAAAGCAGGCATTTTCTCCATTTCCCCCATAGGCTTTTTCTTTGTGAATGTTGCACTGCAAGTGGATCCTTCGATCGATGTGGTCCAACTTGCATGTAATGCTTTTTCGCACATTTGAAAGGAAACTTAGGAATAGTCATTGCAAACAGATGGATGTATAGACATACCTATATGTATTAAACATCCGTTAGTGATTACTTTACATATTCTCTGAAGCTTCCTTCTGGTTGCGGCAAACGTTTTGATGTAAGGAATATACCTGCTTTCGATAATGTGTATATTAATTCCTAAAAAAGACAAATAAAGAAGTATGATTAAGTAGACATAACCACTTATGCGTATCCCGAAAATATATACCAAGGCGCGTACCTGGTACGTACCTTAATATCTTGAAAACGTTTGATAATAATAACTCATCACCTTTTGCGTAATCTAACTAATATTGGGACAAAACAAAGCAATCTATTTTTTTCTTACATTTTCCACACATTTCCCTAACCTTTTTGAATTTTACTTGAGATAATTGAAAAAACGTCGACGGTGGGCTAAGGAGGTTTAATGCATTTCTTACTCTTTCATATGCAATGTAATATAAATCTCGTCTCCTCTGCCGTCGGGAAGAACAATATTCCACAAATATAGAGTAATGATATAATTCTCATACCCCTTTTTGAATCTTTTGTAGTAAGAGTGAGAAAAAGAAACTATAGAGAACGAAAGAGAAACAAATGCACTTGTAATGTTTTCTGAAAAAAAAAAGAAAGAACACAAAAAAAAAACAAGAATTGAAACAAAAAAAAAAAAAGAAGGCAGCGAACAGCACCCGGTTTTTACAATCGTACGGTTCAAAGAATTTTCATCCCTTCAAATTTTGTGGAAAATGTCTATGCGCGCTAATGGCATCGTTTATTTCAACCTTAATGGGTGTGGTAAACCAATACTACGAACAACAATTCGCACTTCATACTGCACTCATTCGTGAGCAAATAACCCAAACATGCAGAGAAGAAAATCCAAATGATGTTAAATAAAAAAAAATAAAAAAAAAAAAATAAATAAAAAAAATAAAGAATAAAGTAGCGATTTACTAATGAAATGTGTACACCAAAGTATATAAATCTGTATATGTATTTATCTTATCTTAGATGAATTGAAGCATAGTTTTATATATAAAAATATATGGGTCTTTTCTTTATCCCTGTGAATACGAACGATATCTAAACTCTATAAACGAAAGACGAGGAGTAAATGTTTGCATTAAACATAAAAAAGGTACTTCTTTTTTCTTCTCTTATAAAAATTTTACTATTAATTATTTTTTATGGAAATTATAAAAAAATTTTCCTTTATATGCTTCTTCTTATTCTTCTGCTAAATTCCACTAACACTGTTTATACCTTTGCTACGTCTAAGAGTAAAAAGAAATATAATGAAAAACATATTATTTGTATTAAATTGTTTTATTAAATTACTTTATTGTTTATAAAATAAATATTTTTTAAAAAAAATTTTCTAATGCAAGAAAAAACAAAATCCTAATCATATCAACGTATAATCCAGTCTTTGACTTATGTGCGAGGGTAAAACCATAAAAAAAAAAAATCTATAAATTATACTAAACAAAAAATGTCGACAGTGTTTAAAGCAAACAAAAAAAAAAGAGAAAAAAAAGAAGAAGAAAATATGTTCAACAAACCTGAATAAATAAGTAAATGTGTGCGTATGTTTTACACGCAATCTATTGTACTACCAACAGTCAGTACGTTTACTATGCTATATTATTGTTATTGCTATTGCATGTGTGTGTACATAAACGTCAACGGCAGTACGAATAAGTTCATGCTTAAGTGTATGCGTAAGCATATATATATCTCTATATATATGTGTACACATATAGTCACGTCAATCAGGCCAGCATGTGGTTGCTTGCTGGCTAGATAAAAACAACATAAAAGGAGGAGTAATACTATACACAAAATATTATATATCCAGTCAAATACAATTCAACATACGATATATATACAATTTAAGGCTTCAACCAATGACTAAATTGACTCCGCCCTCAGTATAAATTGTTATGCACAAGTAAGCATACTACGAACACATAAACAAGTGCACACGCACACACACACACACACATACACTCAGCCACAGATTGTATTCTATTCACAAACAGAACACTCATCGCAACATATGTTTATGGGAATGTGTATGTGTGTGTATGTGAATATATGTACAATAAACTCGTAAAATAAGCAACAGAGGCCAACAGTTCAAATGAGTATGTTTTTGTATGTACTCTGGCAGTCTTTACTAAAACAAAACAAAAAAAAAAAAGGTAATAAATAAATGAATAGAAGTAAAACAATGAAACAAAAAACAAAAAATAAGAGAAAAAGAAAAGAAATTTTATTTCTTAGCTTAGACCGAATCATTTGATACCCACCACAATTTATTGTTTTGTATTGTTTTGTTTTTCTTTTAAAAATATTTCAAAATATAAAGGTTTTAATCAAATAGTTGCAAATCAAATGGAAAATCGCATAAAGTCTATCTGGAATATATCGGATTAGTAGTAAGGAAATTGTATCGATGTTTCTCTGCCTGCCGTAAAAATGCGTTTAAATGATGTTTGCAGTTTCACAAGAATAACGAAATTTACCATGGACTAGATTTTATTCGACATACACGAAATAGGTTCCCTCATAATGACCAGATATCAGACGTAGGACTGAACGCTTATAAACTATTATGTGTATAAATATGGCTTTTAAACTTTAAATATATATATATATATATGCATATACATATATATGTATACGTATACTTACATATGTATGGATATACTATATGTATTTTTTCACGATTTTTTTTGCACGAATTTGTAAGCGAGGCATCTATCGTGTAAAAAAAGATATACGTATATATATATACAAATGTATATCTACTTTTAACAATTTTTTTTGCAATCTTTCCATTTCTATATCTATTGTGTAAAAAAAGGGTTGGGTATATATATATATACACATATATATAAATAGATATCTTTTTTAACACACTTTTATATGTATATATTTTTAACACACTTTTTTTGCACGGATCTCTAAGGAACGCATATATATATATACATATAAATATAAATTTTTTTTAACACAATTTTTTTTTGCACAGATTTCTAAGGAACGCATCTATCGTGTAAAAAACAGATGCGATATATATGGGAAAGTTGTTGATAAATTCCACAATTTTAAAAAATCGTGTAAAATGAAAAAACTGTATTTTACTATTTACTATTTCAAAAAGATCGTGCAAAAAAAATGTAAACCATATTCCATGTATTTGTATACATACAGTGAAATAAATTATGTACACGACAGTAAGAGACTACAAAACTTATCTAAAGTGGATGGTGTGCCTGATCTATAATTAAATGCGAACTATTTCCTCACTGCCTAACTTCATTACTTTTGAACTAACTGTTTTTTTTTTGTAGTCAGATTAGCAGTAAACATGATACCTAATCCAATTTAATATAATTAAATTTATAATTATAGCAAATATATATACATATATATATATATACATACATATTCTATAAACTATCTATCCTTTACATACATATTCTAAACCAGTGCACCTAATTTATTCATATCGTTTCTCTATATCTGTTTGTTTAAATGCGTCTTGCGACAATAAACTTTAGGAATATGTACAAGCACGAGTTAATAGCTTGTTTTTGACGCTCTAACGGGGTCATGTTATAAAATAAGTTAAATTGATCCAAGGGCTTCAACTCTGTTAAGAAAAAAACTAAACTCATCCTAAAGTGGTTATGGGACAAACCCCTTTATAAAAGTCTACTAATAAAGACATGAAACTCACCCTAAAGACCTTGTGAGACATATCCCTTCAAAGATGTCCAGAAGAAGTGGAGATATGTGATTACTTGATTTAATGCGGTTTTTCGCAAATGTAGCATAAGCGCAACTTCTTGCCGTTCCGCTCGAACGTAGACTAGTATTTTATAACGCAAATGTAAAATTTACCGCATTTTTGGGAGTATGAGACGCACCGGACGATAAGACGTACTTCAAATTTATAAGACGATTTTTCGGAAAATATATTTTTCCGATCACAATTTTTATTTATTATTAACATAACTCTTACTAGCAATATTCAGTTAATCTTCACTCTCGATACGAGCACTCGTCTCGTTAATGTCACCGTTCGTATTGCTCTCGTCTGAGCTATTGTTGTTGTTGCTCTTTTCAGAAACTCAAATTTAGAAACGATTTATTGAAAAAATATTTTAATGTTACCTTCGGACCATAACACGCATCCAAAATTTGAGTCCATTTTTCTACATATGTCTTACAGTTCGAAAAATATGGTCTAAAATTTTGATCTCAAGAAAACTCTACCATTCCCATGTAAAATATGTAAAATATATATTATTTTGATCTGAGGAAAAAATACTAATCTTAACTTTACCACGCATATAACACATAGTCTATAAAGGCATAACATTTACCAATGGGACGTAAGCGACTTGTATAGCAAGCCTTAGAGTTCTGTATTATTGCTAGAACGTCTTCATACGAAATGGTTCTATATATCGCTTTCCGTCCCTACCGTGTGAAGGACTCTATAAAGTTTTTATCAGGAATTACATTATAGAGGTAACCGGCGAGTCCACAAAAATATCCATTGATCGGGTCAAACTAACATACACAGCAGAAGGATTAACCACACTACTTGGTCTAGTATATCCGATCCGTTTAATCCGTCAGTCATTACGACCAGATTCGATCGCAATGCATGTCTTATTAATCGCTACACGTACGCGTTGCAGCTAAAAGAAAAGTATTGTGGCAACTCGGAATTGAGTTTCAGTCATCTTGTCGCGTTCAAACGCGCGTATGTAACCTCGAAGCCATTAAGGTCTACTGCAATAGGTGCAATAATAAAGTACAATAATATAAAATGTTCTTAAAGAAAATTGAAGGTAAAGGGAAAAAAAGTAGTAAAACAAAAACAACAACTTAGAAATCAACTAAATTAGTATGAAAGGAAATAACACATAGCACACCTCCATTCTAATGCTAAGTAAGTAGCTAATCTCATTAGTAGCGGCATAGATTAAAAGCCTACGTTTGCAAGAGACAGATAAGGAGCATCAAAATTATCGCAACATTCTAGACAGGGAATTATATAAGCGCTTCGAATTCTTATCTGAAACGATTTGCGAAACAACCGAAGGTTATTACAAACTGACCTTTTAAAAGAAAAGAGAAAATTGTTGGTCTACTTTTCAATTAAAAATGATTATTACGCCTTTTTGTTGTATCATCCACGATATAATTATTTTTATTTTTCAAAGACTTTTTCCCTCTTCTCTTTTTCAGCACAAGAATCTAAGATTAAATTCCGTTTCAAATTAAATTAAATTTAGTTAATATGACTTCTTGGTACGCCAAAGTGCAGAACCTAAGACGATCCCTCGGGCCCTCTTGTTTGTTAGATAGTCTGTTAAAGGGCTTACTCTTGCCTATTAATATGGCTGCTTGGTACGGCATTGAAAGGTTCAGGACCGAACATGATCCCTCGGGCCCCCCTGTTTGCTAGGCAGTTAGGCTCTGTTATATGGCTCCTCCGTACTACCATGATAATAAGGCTTCTTTTTACGCCATTGAAAGGTTCAGGACCTAAGATGGTTCCTCGGGCCCCCGTGTCTGTTAGACAGTCAGTCAGTATGGCTTCTCCCTACCAGCCTGTTCACATGGCTTCTTGGTACCCCATTGAGAGATTCAGGGCGTAACATCATCCCTCGTACCCACCTCTTTGTTGGGCAGCCTACTATATGGCTCCCCCCCTACCAGCCTGTTAATATGGCCTCTTTCTACGCCATTGAAAGGTTCAGGACGTAACATCATCCCTCCGGTTCCCTTGTTTGCTAGATAGTCTATTATATTACTTTCTCTTATCAGACTTGTTGGTACACCATAGAAAGGTTCAAGAACTAACATGATCCCTAGGGCTCCCTGTTTGCTACGCAATTAGGCTTTGTTATATGGCTTCCCCCTACCAGTGTGTTAGTATGGCTTTTTGGTACGCCACGGAAAGATTCAGGACGTAACAGGATCCCTCGGGCCATCTTATCTGCCATTAACTGTCAACCCTGTCGTTTCTTTCAACCAGCTAATCGCCAGGCATCCATATTAAGTTCACGTTATTTTGCTTGCTTATCTCATTCGATGTTTGAAGACGCTCCAAGACAATCCTGCACCTCAGTACTTATCCTTTCAGGGCCTTTAAAGCGACATAACTGTCGGAATATTCTGCTTATGTACCCTTTCGCAAGCAGGTTACGATTGACAAAATTCATCTTGACATTTTTAGTCCGTTTTCCCGCAAATCCCCGTTTTGCCAATTGTTGTTAATCTTTTCGTCAATCGCTAGCCGCGTGACACACGTAACCCGCCATGAATGTGTAATCGATTTTCGCTTTTCTCAGAAAATCGACTAATTTTCATGAAAGCTGAACTCATCAAATATGGAATTCCCGTAACAATCCTCTAAATCTCAAATGTCGATCAACTAGAATGTTAGTCCAAGTGCCACATGTCTGGCATTAATTAAATAATCAATACGGTAGATCTACTCTATAACACTCTAAATCTGAAATACAAATAAACCACAATGGTAGACAGATACCCGATGTCCTACATTAACGAATGCTATATAGATCGCGTGTTCATATAAGATGGAGCGGTGTAATGTGAGCGAGAAATTGTGGCCATCTTTGCATAACACGCTGCAAGAGAGAGAGAATGAGTCAGAAGATACATATGGATAAACTTTTATATAATTACTTCTCTACCTTTCTCTCTCTCTCTCTCCCTGTCTCTCTTGCGTAAAAAAAGAACATTTATTATTCAGTGGCCATAAAAATTGTTGTTGTTGTCATGCAGTAACTTAAACCTTGTTAGTTAAAACAGTTATTTTAAATATAACAAGTAAGTTAATCGTTTTAAACTATGAACAGCTCATGTACTTGTATAACACGAATTTATCATACCGTGAAGTGAACATAATTGTTCGTGCTAATCATTTTTAGGTTCAAATCTTTTTTCATTAAATGCTTTATACGCTCACTAGTCATTTAACTCGCATTAATATACTGAAACGTATTATTTATTTTTTTTCTTAAAAAAACATTTTTTTTTTCTTTGTAATCCACAATAAAATTCAATTTACAAAAAAAAAAAAAAAACAGAATACAATCCATAACCGAAAGCCCAACCTACGTGAAATGTGAGTTATACCAAAATAAATTGAAAGAAGTCAAAGTCTTTGCGGCACTTTACCTAAATTCATTTATAATAATAAAAAAAAATTATAAAAATAAAAAAAACAGCAGATATTTATAGAAAAACCAGTACCCAAGTCATCATATGTTACTTGCAATGCGACTACAATGGCACGCTTAATATTTTTCCTGCTTAACGTATATGGCAAAGTAATGCGTACTAACAGCTATAACGACCATAACGAGAAATGGTGGAATTTTTCAAAATGAATTAAAAAAAAAAAATGGCGTAGAAAGCATTAGAGCAAAAATTGCACGTAGCAATAATGAAAATATTGTATGAGTAAATATAATATTCATAATAACAAGCGACCATACATACATATACACATACACATGCATAAGCATGTCTGAAATGGTGCGTTTTGTCTATCAAAATGATGATTGAATTTAAAATTGACTTCACTATAAATAAACTTGACATTAAAATGTACTTTATTATTAAATATTCATTTAGGTTGACGTAGCACGAGGAGCATGTTGTTATACCAATATGCTTGCACAAGATCTCTTAATAGATCTGTAAGATTAGGGGGCGGAGATTTCGCAAGAAAGTCCCTTAAGAAAAATCAATTTCCTTTTGGCACTAAATCAAGCGGAACGTATCGCATATGAGCTTTAACTGGGTACGGGACTTTAGACTGTTGTTAGTATAGTGTGATGAAAACACAATAAAGATTCTCTTGTCTGACTTTCACTTTAATTTGATTTGATTTTCACTTTGACTCTTACTTTAATTCTGACTTAACTGAACTGTGGTCAGTATCTTATATAAAAAATTAGTAAGCTGGCTTAAGCAAAATATCAGTTTTAAACTAGGTTATTATTAAAGTTACATTTAATGTTAGGTTAGAACTAAAGTAGGTTATCTTAACAAGGTTATAACTAGATTTACATTATGTCGAAATATAAGAATGTGCAAACTTACCATAAGTGATTAATAAGTGAGTAAGTCGAACTAGGTTATTATTAAAGTTAGGTTAGAACTAAAGTAGGTTATCTTAACTTGGAATAACAGCGGTCGTTTTCTTTTATGATTAATTATCCACCAGAAGACCAGAATATGTCCTTAAGTCAACTCATCTCTATCGGGTCTGCCAAAAAAGAACGTATAGTTACGAATATCGGATTTACAATAAAACTTAGTATACTTTCTGTGGTGACTGATCACGACAAAGTTTCGTTATCTTCGTGGTATGGAAAAAATTTGCAATTTTCAAAGTTTCTCGGCAAAAGTGACTAAGTAGTAGTAGTTTCGGCATTATAAAATTTTTGGATTGGCTGGGGCAAGTTTTTACCCCCACACTCATAAAACCGTCCCTGCGAAAACTCAAGCTTTGTATGGTAGAAATGTCGGATTTCCAATATTTTGTGGTGAAAATTGGCGCATATTAGTGAATTGACAAAAAAATCTACCTTACCGAACTTGGACCACATAGATCTACCACACCTAAGAATTCTTATGAAACGTAAACCCTTATATTTCAAAAGAGCCTAAACGATAATTGTTTTGTGATGAAAATTGGCTTATGATAGTAATTAAATAAAAAACTTAAATGGACCTAATTAGAACCGCTTGCGTCTATTTCTTTCCCCACTCCGTATAAGATATCTCATGATATCTTAATGATTCATAGGAGCGTTTCAGCAAAAAAAGGTAACGGTAGGGAATTTGGATCATATAGGTCTATTTTTTTTTAACCCCCCACTTATATAAGCGCTGTCACCAAACGCAAACTGCCATATGGAGTGAAAAATCGATCGTTCCAATGTGCGGTCTTTCATGAAAATTATGGCTTTGCATGAAAATACTGTGTACTTGTTGGTGTAGTATTAACAAAACGAGCGAATAACTAACTGTACTAGGCGAACTGGTGTAGGGTATGTAATGGACGGCATCGCCCAACTATAATGTTCTTATTTGTTTATTATTATTATAATTTTTTAGAGTAAAATTTTAGAGTAAAATTTTCATAAATTTTTCGTTGACGGACTTAAAATGGGTTGACTTGTTAAGCAGTTAAATATTTAAAGTTTTCTTAATTCTCACTATATACGCCTTGTAATCTTTTCAGAAATAATATCAAATTCGCAAAAATTAATTGAGAAATTCGGTTATCCATGGGAAATGATGCCATTAATGTATGTAATCCTTAAAGATACCAGTGGCGATATCGATGAAGCATCGAAACGCATTGAAGAGGGTAAGTAAGGATTTATTTTATATTTTAATTTAAAGAACAGTGTTTTCTGCAGATATTTTATATATGTAGTTATATATGCAGCTATTTATGTAAATTTATTCGAAAAGAAAAAAGAAATCTATATAGCGGAACAGTTGATCTTTAAGAAAAAATTAATATCGAGCAGCGATAATGAGACTTACACTCAAATTGATTATATAAATCTTCATCTCTGCCTTATAATGAGGGAAAGAAAGAGAGCAAAAACTAATTCTGGATATTTTCTTCAATTAAATCTCATTGTGAAAAACAAAGTCTTACTATATAATTCTTTTACCAAAAAAAAAAAAAAAAAAAAACCAATTATTTTTTTAGGACAACAAGTTATAGAAGAATATAAAAGCCAGTACAATTTGAATATGTATGACGACGATACGCTACGTCGCGCCACTAAATCGCGTCAAAGAGAACCGGACAGCGAGAGAGGCAATCAAATCGAATGCGAAGCTTCTTCAACCAAACGTAATCGTAATCATGAAAAAGATGACGAAATCAAATTCAATTGCAATCGATTGGAGAATAAAAGTAACGGTAAATCCTTAAAAAAAGAACGCTGCATTTATAGCGATGAGAAGGAACATGAAGATCTAACAATTAAACGCATACGTCATAATAATAATGAAAAGGATATATTAATGAATGAATGGGAAAAAATACGAAAAAGAAGAAGAGAAGAATTCATTTATAGCAGCGATGAGAAAGGCGAACATGACGATCCACCGATTAAACGTGTACGCGTACATAATGAAACGGATCTCTTAACGAATGAATGTGAAAGAATTAAAGAAAGAAGAAGAAGAGATGAAATCATTTATAACGATGAGAAAGATATACAAACCGAACATGAAGATCCATCGTTTAAACGCTTACGCGTACATAATGAAACGGATCTATTAAATCAATATGAAAGAAATAGATTAAATCGCAGCTTAAGTGATGGTAAGCTTATAGTAATTTTTCATATTAATTAATTAATAATAATAATTAGTAAATAGTAGTATTGATATTGATGACAGAAAACACTGTGTTGTTCATTATGAAAAGTGAATGAAATGAATACCGAATAAACCGGTTTTTCTTCAATTAAAATTTTAAAATGAAAAACAAACTCTTACTTATATATACATTTTTTGTGTGTTCTTTTTCCAAAAAAAAAAAATTAATTTTTTTAGGACAACATGTTGTTAACGAATACTCACGTCAATACAATTTGAATATGTATGACGGCTGTGAGTTACGTTGCGCCACAAGACAGTGTGGTTGATAAGAAAAACTAATTTGAGAATCAATATTTCTTCTTCTATCAACTCGGGCAACTCAATTTCAAAGTTTTGCCTTTTTCTTTTTTGTTTTTTTTCATCTTAATTAACCAAAAAGAAAACAAGGGGGAAACAAATGGAAAATGTTTTCTTTAATCAAAGTAAAAAATAAATAAATAACTAAATAAATAAATAAATAAAAAAAAGAAAAAAAAAACCTGAATTGTTGTGAAATTTGAATTCGAATCTCTCTCAAGGTGCTTCTCTTCAATATTCAAAAATAATCACGTATCTTAGTAAATCTTAGCAAAACAATTATTAATAATAATTATTGTTAATTATTATCCGGGCAAAGTAAAGATAGAATTTTTTTTAAAATCAAAATCAATGAAATGCAAAATATTTGAATTTCTATCTAAATCATCAATCAACTTACCGTAAGCATGGACCATGGAGCATGGCGATCAAGAGGGATCAAGGAAGTCAAGGCCATATCGTATCTAAAGTCGTTTTAATTAATTTTATTAACTTAACAACAACAACAACAATCAACTTTCCATGATCCTGATTTTGACAGGAGGCTGAACGAATGCAATCTTTTTTTTCTTCAATCAACTTATCCACAGATGTCATATGAATTTATTTAAGCGTCTCCTATATTATATTGAGAGAGGAAACGATATCAGTATCAATATCAAGATCAACATTACAACTCGCACAGCATTATAATAATTCTTTTTCTTCAATCAACTTTCCAAGGTCATCAGGCAGTTACATAAATATCTTATTATCGTTTAAATGAATGCAGCAACACACACATTTACGCAAAGCAATGCTTACCTTCGCCAGAGAGTTTATAGCTGTCAACTATCGCGCTCATATACCCGTCTTACCATAACTTACCGTAACTGTTTGACTTATTTAATGTCGAATCTATTTACTCTTATGTATTTTCTTTTTTTTTTTTTTTTACGTATGCATGTGTGTATTTATACAACAACAACAACAACAACAACAACAAAAACCAAAAGATTTCATTGCGTTAATTGGTGGCTTTAAGTTAATTATCATAGATAATCCGGTAATCATTTGTAATTTTTTTTTTTTACCTTTTTTATTTTCTATACCCACCACCGAGACATGTAGGTATACTAGACTTGTCTTTCCTTTGGTAACCTACACCAGAGGCGCTCATCATCAGCTCAAGATACCAAATGTGTTTGTTTAGCCTTGTGCTTCGACTATTGTTATTACTTTCTATTGCATATATTGAGACGGAAGATCAAACTCAGCAAATCTGCCCTTAATTGATGGTCAAAGGCTGGGTTCGAGTGTGGGGTAAACTTAAAGAGGACTGTAAAAACAAAAAAAAATTTTATATTTAGATATTCGCGAAGACCATTTCAAGGTTCATTATGAGAGTGGGTGTGGTTACTTTGTGTGGGAACTTTACTTAACAATCCGTACCAGATAATGATTTCGAATTTTGTATACACAAAAGGAGTGAATTGGCTAAGACTTGCCACTGGTTTTTTTCTTAGAGCTCCATTATCTCAAAGGCATGTAAATCTATTGCATTTATCTTCCGCTTTGAAATTTCTAGAAATTGTTCAGTTATATTGGGATGTTGAGTAAGTTCTTGCTTTCTGTTCTTCTGTTCTGCTTTAGTAAAAAGACTGCATAAAAAAAGGCTGTCACTACAAGTATTTTCTATTGTTAGTTAGTTAGCTCTCTCTCTCCCCTCTCCCTTCTCACGCGTCGTCTCACGTTCTCTCACCATTTGATCGCAAACCGTCTGTCTTTTAAGGCTATTTAAGAGACGACCCACATTTTGTCACCTTCGTAAAAATGGAAGTACTGCTCACGCAAGCCTTGGGTCAACTCTAAAAACAAGAGATAGTTTCAGGAGATAATATCAGATGAATGTAGCGACTGGCCAGAGACTTCCCAGTCATGCCTTTTCGAAAAGATCTTGCACACGTTTCGCCCAGTGTGGCTGAGCGTTGTCATACTGCAAAAAAACGTTCTTTTATCTCTGCTCGGGTAGGGGTGCTTTGTGCCTCAATATCTGCCTCAAACGCATCAATTGATGCCCGCAATAATTTCTCCTGGGGTAGTTTTGTTTGATTTGAGCAACATTTAAAGAGAAAGGACAGCCAGCTTATGTGCAGCAGAAGCTTGAAATCATTGATTATCGTCTTTGCCGATGAGACAATTTTCTATGCTTTTTAGTTACCGTAGTATCTAGCTTTTTGAGCTACGATGCGATGAAGAAGTCCTTTCTTTTTTCGGCCATGAAGAAGGTGAAAAGAGTCCGTTTGATACTGCACCGATTTTTGTTATTGCGATTTTGCTTTTGAATATCATTTCTAATGCCATTCAAATGGTTTTCAAAATGGTTTTGCAATCAATTACAGAGGATGCTGCAGGTGCAGCTAGCGTTTGGCGTAGGTTTTCATAAAGTAATGCCTTTAATTCCTTTCTCAGTACTCCGGCGCATCGTTTATCTTTAATAGAAGCCTCTAAACCAATCTCTGACATACATACGTGCTTATAGTGCTTGCATAAAGAAAAATTAAAAAGATACTTAACGTAACGAAAATAATTCGAACAACGCCTTTTAGCTGGGACACATCGAGAACTTATTCAATGATATTATAGAGATTTCTAACAAGCTTAAGGATTTGATTCGGCTGACTCAAGTGATATATGCCCTTCCGCTATTCGTATAACTTACGATATACCGCAGTGCGAGCGAGCTTAGGTGCTCGTAGCTATAATGAGTTGATAAGTCCGATGAGGTATAACACGTACCGATTGGGGAAGCATCCACTAGGCTGCGGCCGCTCCCTCTCTCTTTCTTTTTTCTTGTTTTAATCTCGTGTCACGTATTGGAGGGGACATTCGTTGACTTAACTGGTTGACTGGTTGATCAACGAGAAAAAACTACGCGGACACGGTCCATCATTTAATACCTTGCACCACTTCGATTAGCATCGTTATTCAAATAACGATTTTTCAAAATAAAGCATTCTATGAGGAACGGCACGAAAAGTGGTCCGATTCAAATCATCTTCCAAATTTCCTAAAAAAAATATCTCAAAAATTTCCGACTTGTCGGTTAAAAGTAAGATTGCAAGATGGACAGACGGGCAGACAAGGTTAGAGCAATTCAAAAAGTACATGTGAATCGACTGACATAACACAAAATGCGGCTACCTTGGGCCTTTCCCATACCCTTGCTTCACAAGTGACGTAGGGTATAAAAAAAGACGATTTTCATCTAAGACTTGGATTCTTACCCATCTTGCCAGAATTCAAGCAAAAATCTTGTAATTCATTCTCGTCCCTCTAAGTATACAATCAAATTTTAATAGAAAATATTTTGGATTTTGATTTAATCGTTCGACTGGCCGGTATGAGCTAAAATCTTGCTAATCGCAGGATCAATAAAATTTACAATCGCTTTAAAACGATTCGAGTAATCATATAGACTTTCCAAGCGTAGATCCGATAGTCTGGATCTAACTAATGCCTTTTATTCTTATTTCTTTGATTAATGAATTACAGTAATAGTAATAACAATAGTAATAATAATAATAAAAATAGTGTTCCCACGCAGCCATAAGCACGCTGATGAATTTAAAAAAAAAACTCTAACCTTTCATTTTTTTACCCATTCAGTTGTAAGGCGATAAGGAGAGGCTAGACTTTTTGACTTTTCAATTTCGTTGCTCTTTTTTTTTTTTTATGAATATTGATTTGAGGTGGAGGGTATCGAAAATTCGCTTTAGAAGCGAATATTTTTTTCACATTTTGCTTAAAAAATTTCATTTATTTAAGAATTTTACAAAATAATTAACTTAATCATAATAGTTCGTAATTACTTTAATTGTAAAGTTTGTACTTAATAGTTATTTTTAAGCAAAAAAAAAAAAAAAAGAAAGGACCTGAACATTTACTTTTTATTTTTTTTTTTTGTTTTTATCTACAATGCATAGAATTAAGGAAAATGTTTTTGTTTTTTTTTTTTTTTTTTTCTACAAAAGACTGAAACTGTGGATTCTTGTATATATATATTAAAACCAAAATTATTTTGTTAAATTTTATTGATTGATTGTTAGTTAAGAAATGAAGAAATCTGATTGAAACCATTTGTTGGCGATTATATCCGTGAATAATATATTAAAATGGGTATAGAGACACCCATCACCTAGACGTATGCAAGTTTACCTATTTTCTGAGACGTAGTCCAACGTTAACACAAAGAGTGTCAAAATAAAGTTAAGTCGTTCAGTCCGTTCCGTTCCATATTGGCATGCACAAGGTCATCCACTCATTAAAATCTGAAACTACGCTAATTATCCATTGCATGCATCGCTTATAGGAAAAGTATATGGAATTTGTGCGAATGTGTGTAAGAATTTCAGACGGATCGAGATTGAAATAGTTATCAGAATAATTTCCTAAATTTATTTAAGCCTGTCTGTCCGTCTGTCTGTTTATTATATGTCCACGTATTTGATACTGTAGCATGTTTTGGCCTAAGGACGAAGCTTATTGATCTAGATCGGACCATACTTACGTTCGCATTTCCTGTAAAACTCTTAATTAAAAAAGTGATTAAACGTTTTGGTCCAAGGATGAATCTTATTACAAATGCCTTGTCAGCGCCCCACCTTTAAAGCGTGAAAAACATTTGCAATTTCTAATATTCCTCTGTTCTAGGCTATCATATGAATGCCGAAAATTTGGATGGAATAGGACGACTTTTTTAATTCCTTCTCACATGAAAACTCTTTATATGATAAAAAAATTTAATCTTTAGCATATTATAAGGAAAAATTGTCCAAAATGCAATAGTGTTATCTGAATTTTTTGCGTTAGATATGGACTCTTCAGATTCATTTTTCCGCTCTCCTTCTATATAAAGATTCTAACGAAAAATAAAACTTTCCATAGCAACAACATCTATATCTCTGTAGTATTTCATGACGAAGGCTGGCGAGTAGGTAGACAGAGTTGTGTTTATAGTAAAGGGTATTTAATAATGGACTATAACGACTAACGACCGACTATAACGTTTTTTTGTATAGTCAATACTATGTTTCCTAGAACCTATATGGCATAATCGAGTAACATATCACTCAATAAGTTCGTAAGCTAACATATAGATATCGTCACAATCGACGAATTCATAGGTGGCCCAATTTCATGACATTCTTACCATTATTGTATAATTTATAGCCGTTCTAGTGCCGGTACTTTTGTTTATGCAAAACGTTCGAAAATTCTGGATTTTGTGTGTAGCGTCACTAAAAAAACACTTTAACTGCACAATGATGACATTTTTAAACATTTCGTTTAGGGGTTTTTAGTGTATAGGAATCACGCGGTGGTCAGTTTGCCATCCTAAGAACTTATTGAGTGGTTATTGGAGAAAAGTTAATATATTCCGCTTTTTAATCTGAAATCGTTTTTAAGTATTCTTCATATTCTTGAATGCGCTCGATTTTCCAAATGAAATCTTCAACAAAGAAATTTAGCAATCAATTGAAACAGTGACTTGGCCTTGCCCCGACCCCGTCTGCACCGATAGGCAATGACTGTAAAATCCAAAAGTATATCCGAAATATGAATTACTTTTGAACTAATAGACGATATTGCTATGAAATTGAGTACAAGTATTAAGCACTGCCATCACCACTAATGGAAACGACTCTGAGTAAGAAAAAATTTTCCACTATTTGTTGCGATTTGTGATAGATAATTGCATCAGTCTCGCAATGAAATCAATGCGGTCGGGTACCACGACAACTTAACCTAACTTGCGCGTAAGGTGTCGGGTAATCAAAATTCGTCTCGAATACGAATTTTCCTAATAGATTACAATTGTTGTATTTATAAGACCTATATAGTTCCATTTAGTATATGAAAAAGAGAATAAATATTTGAAAAAAATAAATGCAAGAATCATTTACTAAACCTCGTCTCCGTTTATGGGAGGTTAAAAACTACTTGTAAGAATGTATACACAAAATATATCATACATATATAATATATTTTTTTTTTTATTTTTCTTCTTTTTTACTAATGTGTTCTTCTTACTATTATTATATAAAAAGAAAAAGTAGTTATAATATTACATTTAATAACTAACACACACACACTTTGCAAAGGCTGTTAGAAGCTTAAACTGGTTTTAGATTTTATAATTAAAAAGTAAAAAAAAAAAAAAAAAAAAAAGTTTACCTTTGAATTGTTTTTATATTTATACAATATCTTAACAGTTATTTAATATTTGTATTTGTTGAGCAACTTTTCACACAGCAATCTCTTCATATCTACGAAGACGTATAAAAAATTGCAAAATATTTTACAAAATCGAAATATCGGCATATGAACTCATCCCGCATCGTATACAAAATTTTCTTCGTTGATTAAAATCAAATTAAAATACATTTTACTACAAAACATTAGTTTCCTTATTTTCTTCTTCTTCTTCTTTCTTTTTGCTCCTTCTATTTGTAGGAATTAGATAGAGAGAGAACTTACTCCATACTCGGGAAATAGAAATATTCATAAAAAATGTCATGCAAAAAATGTCATGCAAAAAATGTCATGCAAAAAATGTCATAAACTGATCAATCAGCAAACTCGAGCGTGAAAAATCGCATAGACTTTTTTAAAATCTATAAGTTTTACTTGCTTAAACCGGCCAAACATAATGGAATGCACTGAATTTCCTCCAATGACCAGTAATAGATGAGAAAGAAGGGGAAACTGCTTATCTCAATTCCAGTTGCGCTTTCTACCATTGCAATTACTAAAAGAAAACTTAAAGCTGATATTATTTATTCTAGGAAAGGCTCCTAACATTAACGGAACTAGTCCTCCTCC
Source organism: Glossina morsitans morsitans (assembly GCA_001077435.1). Classification (NCBI taxonomy): domain Eukaryota; kingdom Metazoa; phylum Arthropoda; class Insecta; order Diptera; family Glossinidae; genus Glossina; species Glossina morsitans. The sequence goes on along the minus strand of CCAG010000817.1, from coordinate 2,304 downwards.
GATTATTATAGGTATTAGAATAAAAACAAATTATAAACAAAGCATGAGCTGTTACAGTAACATTATAAAAATTAAGCAGCTGACATATCTTTGATAAGATTTAGGTTTTGAAGAGAGAGATCTGGCATGTCCTTTGTAATCAGTTTTAGGTTTTGAAATGATCTAGCAATTTCTATCTCTGCGTCCATCTAAAATTCAACCTTAAAATGAAGCAAAATTTATGATAGGACTTTTAATTCCCGACTGTCCTTGATGAGATGTCGGTTCTATCTCTGCGTCCATCTAACATTCGACCTTAAAAGGAAGCAAAATTTATGATAGGGCTTTTAATTACTGTCTGTCCTTGATGAGATGTCGGTTCTATCTCTGCGTCCATTTAACATTCGACCTTAAAAGGAAGCAAAATTTATGATAGGACTTTTAATTCCTGTCTGTCCTTGATGAGATGTCGGTTCTATCTCTGCGTCCATCCAACATTCGACCTTAAAAGGAAGCAAAATTTATGATAGGACTTTTAATTCCTGTCTCTCCTTGATGAGATGTCGGCTCTTCTAACGTTTTTCTTATCAGTTTTCTTCCATATAAAATTCGAACTTAGAAGGCAGCAAAATTCATGATGGGATCTGCAATGCGCGTCTGCTCTTGATAGGGTTTGCATTTTGAGTTGATCTAGAAATGTCTGTCTATCCGCCCATCTACCATTGAAGCTTAGAAAGCAACAAAATTTACTATAGTAAGAAATAAAAATTACTTACTTATATTTATTATTCAATTCCAAACATTGCATGTGAAGAAAAAATTTTCAATCACGACTGAGAATTTAATTAATCTTGAGTAACTTTAACTCTTGCAATCTATTTAGCTATCATAAACAATATAGATGTTCCTTGTCGTATTAATATCGAATTTTAAAGCAAAATATAATAAAAAATTTTTGCAACATTTTTGACTGAAGCTCTTAGAGTCATACCCTAAAGAAGTTTGAAAATTATATTTGAATGGATCTTAGAAAAGATTAAAAAAAAGAGAACAAAAATTTTAAAAAAATAAATTTTCATAATATATATTAGATGGGTGGCGCTGATCCTTTCCATTTTTGCAGAATGTATGACACGTTTTCTTATACGCTGTGTATTGCGCAAGAGAGTCTTTTTCCAACTTCTAATACCGAAATCTTAGAGTATTTACTTTACAAAGCTAAACAGACGAACATAACCAGATGTATTCCGAATTTGATGCTGATCAGGAATATATATATTCCTTATACGTACTCTCTAAGGACTTCTTCGGAATTATAAAAAAAAGTTCTGACGAAATTTATGCTGTCCCATCTGTGGGTGATGGGTATATAAAAAGGCCAAAATTATAAAGAATTTAACTGAACTTCGAGTTAATACCGATGAGACTTATGGGAAAACATTTCCGATCAAGTTTCGCGATCGTAACGGTAAGATGAATGTACATGAAAAAATGAATTCCTTTGTTCACATTAATAATGGAAAATATAGTTACATCAAGCGAAGGCATAGCACATACATAGCACGTACATAAGCACGTATGCACTTATATGTAATGCATTTAAAATTTTGATTATCAGCAAAGTATCGAAATTATTTTGAAAATTTGAAAGCGACCTTAACCAGTATTTGTCCACGATTCTTCCAAATCAAATTCAGCTTCTATAACAACTTACAGTCCAAGGGCAGTTTTTCTGTTTCTCAAAGGAAAAATTTATAAGATGTAACATTTCAGGCTTCAGAGGAACAAATAAAAAAAAAATGGGAGAAAAAAATCACATCGTTTCCCTGCTCGTACCTATAAGGAACATTCCCCGAGTGGCCAATCGCACAAAACAAAAGGTACTAATATCCTTCCTTCCGCCTCTCTACGGAAAATCTCTCCTGTCGGCCAACGTGGTCACCTATACCCACAGGTATAAGGGACACTCCCTAAATGGCCGGTCATATATATATAAAAAAGTAATAATACCTTCTCTCTCCCGCCCCCCTCCCGCCTTTTCTACCTAAAATATTTGCTAACCACCACTGTCGTCACCTTTACCCATAGATATCGGGGACACTTCCTAAATACCCGGTCATGTATATAAAAAAAAAACCGAAGTACTGCTAATATCCTTTGTGGTCCCTCTCTACCTAAAATCCTTTCCACAGGTATAAGGAGCACACCCTAAATGGCTGATCATATATAAATAAAAAAACTATGATTACCTCCCCCCCGCCCCTCTCCTTTCAAACCAAAATACTTGCTGACTACCGCCCTGGTCATCTATGCCCACAGTTACAG
>CCAG010000816.1:0-15237 GCA_001077435.1 Glossina morsitans morsitans | reverse complement strand
ATATCTATCCTTCTCCCTCTACTTCTGAGATCCTTGCTGTCCGTCACCCTTTCCACAAACTGGAGAGGGGACATTCCATGAATGTCTGGTCAGATAAAAAAAAAAAAAAATGTTTTCTTCATGACCATATTATTCGGACTTAATTAAACCCACTTTCCTCTCTTCGTCCACCGCTTGTTTTTGCTATAATTACTGTCGTAAAATCTGATATAAGAAAAAAAGAAAACGATCATAAGCCGATATTAGACAAAAAATAAAAAAAAAAAACGCTTAATTATAGAATCAAAAGCAAACATTAACACAACTCCTACAGCCATTTAAGAGTTTATTGTAAAAATGTTCCTAAACAGTCAACTGACACGCCCACAAATTAAAAATTTTTTTACAATTTTTACATATTGGTGGAAGGTGATGGGTATAAAAGATACCAAATATTCCAAGGCGAATATTAATTTTTCTTTTTCTTGTTTTTTTTTAATAAATTATTAATTAACAAAAAACTGCAAGACTCACTTGTATATGTTCACTAAAAACTTAAATATAAAATAACGGAAACAATCACTTAATTAATCATTAAGAACACTCGTATACTGCGTGCAAAAAAAAACACAACAAAAGAAATAAAAATTAATGTTGTATAATATTAAAAAAATAAAAAAAAAAAAAGAAAACAAATAATAGAACAAGAACAAAAACATAAATAATTTCATTCTTAGATAAAAATAAAATAAAAAAAAACAAGTTAATAAATATATTGAAATTTAATATTATTAAATCTATTATTTACATATAAATGTAATCAAATAAATTTAAAATTATGATTTAACTTAAATGTCAGCTATTTAATGTCAATGTAGTTAATTAAAAGAGAAAATAAAATCCAAACGAATCAAAACAACATCTATAATATACTTATTATCCGTTTACACCCCCTCTCCGACCCCTTTGGTAATAAATGATATGCATTTGTATTTATAAGCGCACGTATATATGTATGTAGGCTTGTGCGTGCGTTAAATACAATCAAAAATATCAAATCGAATCATTTATAAAAATTTCAAATGTCGCTGTCACTTAACAAAATGAATTGAAAAAATATTGTTTTTATCTCTTTTCCACTGAACACTGCACTCTGTATATTAATTATAGCGTGCGGGTGTTCTCTATTTCTCTTAAATAAATAATACATTTATATATATCTATACATATATGAGGGGTATCCATAACAAGGGAAAAAGTATATATACTGTGTCCAAAAAGTAAGACCAATTTGAATGTTTTCCCTCTTTTTTTAATTCTAATCCGGTCTCTTTTTGCGAATAGCTTCAAGCCAAGTACGCATAACACTCAAGTAACATTCCTTGTTAATAATTCGATCCGACGAACGTCGGTATTCATAGCGAACAACAACACGATAAGCGAAGAAAACTCTTAACATCATCTTTAACTTTAATTGGCTTTGGCGCGATCTTCGTTCGGTGTTGGTTCATGTCGGATAATCCCTCGATCGTGGGATTGTTTTTGAGTTGCAGGCATTGATCTCAATTTTCCATTTCTCACAATAATGCATTCGATGTGTGATTGATAGTTGTTTGCCTCAACAACATCGCACATTGTAAAAATCGGAAGTAGTATTATACTTTTTGTCCCGCCTAGAACCAAGTCCACTTTAAATCCTAATGACATTTATGATATGAAATTCGACACAGATCTTTGTCGTAGAATTTGGAAAAGAAATATTTCGGATATTAAATATATTCGGACAATGAACTTGAATATTGGTCGTACTTTTTGAGCACAATATTATACCAGATAAGTAAAAATGAAACCGGAATCTGCACATAGATAATCCTAATTGTCAATGCAGTTGTTATTAGGCCACGTCATTCGCACTATTTTCTCGTATTGACATCTGATAAGCATTTCAACTCCATAACCGTACAAATACAAGTTTCATACAACATCAGCACAGTCTGCCATAGTGTTGAATGTGTAGAGTTTTACGCGCAAAATAAAAGTAAACACTGCGATGGCGTTATTTTTTCCTTCAGTGGTGTAAAGAAAAACCGTTTTTGCATCGTACTTCGGTACTCGGGATGAAAAAGGACTTATCTTGGGAATCCCTTCGCAAATCGCAGCAGTTTATGTTTGTTGGGACCAGAGAGGTGCGATTTGTTGAAGTCAGGTGAAACGGTTAATACCATTACCACTAATAGCAATAATTACACGATTTGAAAGAAGAAGAAAAGTCAACACAAAGGCACTTTTTCTTATGTCATCTGTCCATCCGTCCATATTGCAAAACCGTTAGAAACAACATCAATTGGGAAATGCTCGCATGTGCTAACTCATGCGATTTACTGACCATGCTTGAGTTTCGTCGATTAACACCCCCTATTGTTATGCAGAACTTTTGTTCGTGCAAAGGTATAAAAAAGAACAACGACGCGCCGTAAAAGTAGAAGATTTTTAAGAAAGGGTATCGATAAAGTGTAAGGCAGATGAGAAACTAGCAACGAGCAAAACTTTGCATAAAGTACATGAGACTCCCTATAACACTATCCCGTGTTGTTGGAATGCATGGTGTACGAGCCACCTGGACAGTACAAAAATGCTCACAGATTAAAGCGGCTAACATAGGTGTTAAATTTAACGTTACTTTAACAATCAGGCTGAAGACGCTACATGACAGCAATTTTTATGGTCGTTGAATAATAAATAACTTTTTTCATAAAGGAGAGAGAGAAAGAGAGAGAGAGAGAGAGAGAGAGAAACGTATAAAAATTTGTCAATAAATACTTTCTGTCTCATTCTTTCCACCGAGTCTTTTGTGAACGTCTTATTTGAACATTATTATTGCGTCGTCCTATATCCGATCCGTGTTATAAGCACCCTAGTGCGTTTCTTATCATTTTCATACATTAAAAGTGTATTTGTAATGCAAAAATTCCTGTTTCATATTTACATACTTACACACGTTATATAAAAACTAAAATGTTAGAGAGAAAAGTTGAAATGATAGAAATTTTACCCTGAAAAGTCTCTTAATGAATCCGTTAACACAGAGATGTAGGGTATGATAATTGTCTTATTCTTGCGCCAATAAATTATATATACTTTCATGATTAATTATGCTATGATAGCTATGTTATTTTGCGACAATATATACTTTTCCGATCAACTTGAATTTTTCAAATAGTTTTGTCTCAATCCCCCATCTGCTTTTATTTGAATTTGCATAAAGCATCCAAGGTTGCACCTATGTTAGGTTCAAAGCATTTAAACACCATAAGAATACTTGTAATCTTTGATAATCACCATCCCAAAGTATGCCATGGGCGAGCAAGTCGCCAAAACCCTTCTATCCATTGAAGTTTTACATGATTCTCGGCAACATTGATTCTTAGCTTTAGCTTTAGTCTCACCAGTAAAATGTAAGTTACTTTCTATTTCATTTTTTCAAAATATTTATATTTGCGATCAATAATAATCAATCAAAGCAATGATTCAAAGATATATTGCGATGTTATGACCGGAAAGGAAACAATCATCACCTGCGTATGCATACATGTGAAAGGCAGATTCACCTAAATGGTTGGTCAGAAAAAGAAAAAAAAAGGAAATGAAACGGAATTTAACGATGATATTAGTTAGTATGCGGTCAGCCATCTCGTCAGCGTGATCTAAATATTCTTGAAAATCTTCTTACGATCCAAGGCAGTATTTACTTTATGGCATAATAAGAGCAACAAATTCGTACAGCTGATGGTTACGCATTAATTGCGTCTAGGAGAATAGAATGTAATTTTCTCGCTTGTTTTTATATTTACTTTAGTTATTCAGGGACAAATTTATAAATTAAATGAAACTTTTACGATATAATTACTATATAAATTATATTATTTTATGAATGCATTCGAATGAAAATTTTCGCTGTTCGCATGATGGTCTCATCAATTGCGAGAGGGAAACGTATAACAAGTCAATTATCAATTCGAACATAAACAATTAAGACGTTAATGTTAATGCAAACATCTACATTAATACATATTAAGCCGTAAGCAAATTTATTTGGTATTTGACTTCAAAAATAAAAGCCTATTAAATTTTCAAAAACAACAACAACAACAACAAAAAAAGAAGAAAATGTTAATGAGTGTGCTATGCGGTATAATTGGAAATATTTTTCATTTCGAATAATTTCCTTAAAGTTTGCAATGCTTCTGAGTTAATCATCCAGAATTTCTCAAAACAATTCTGTAGCATTCCATCTCTGTAGCCTTAATTAGAATCAAGTCATTTCAGAATCAGTCCTCATTGCTTTCATCAATCATTTAAATTGTTTGAGGCATAAGCGACTTATTAGATAATGAAAAGAACATTAGTGGACTTGGTTGGTAGATATAGTAAATCTTATATGAATAATTTTATTTAGGTCTATATTTATATTTAGGTCTAGATTTTTATTTAGATATCGCAAAATCTATATCACGTATATATAAGATTCCTTATATAGTTTTACCTGGGTTTCTACCTTGAAGAACCTAACGCAACGGCTTCCGATGGCACAGGAATTATCTTGACAAGCAATAACCGACGCCCCTAGGACAACGCCAGTTGAATGGGGCCCCACTACTCCTGAGGTACAAAAATAGAGAATGGGTCTGAGAGTCATTTTCTTGCTTGTCGATATGCTTCGAGGCCTATCTAGGACAATGCCCGTTGAATGGGGCTCCACTACTCCTGAGGTACAGAAATAGAGAATGGGTGTGAGAGTCATTTTCTTGGTAGTTGATATTCTTCGAGGCCTATCTAAATATCTTTCGGATAATTTCCCACGAAACTTCATCGGAACCACAGCCACCACAATACTTGCCACTACTACTGTCCGAAAAACTGAACCGATCCGAACCATTTTCAATAGTATTCGTCCTTGGGTCAAAGCGTCGCACTGTACAAAATTTCATCAAAAAATCTCAACAATTGCGACCTGTATCTTGAACACAAATTTACATGGACGGACGGACAGACAGGTTGAAATGATTCTGATTTCATTCGTTTTGTGAAACGATCGGTATGATAAAAGGTGGGTCTATTTTAAATTCTTCGGGATGTTACGCACGCCCGCACAATGATAATGTGCCCTGTACCACAAGTGGTGTAGGGTATAATAATGGTGCGGTACCGTGTAATAGCAGGATTTAAGAAAGGAATGTAGTCCAATTCTTCTTTCACTGACCACACGTCTTGCTCAGGGTTTTAGCGCTGACGCTGCTATTGCAATATCAAGTTTCTTCGCAATAGTCAGTTGGCTCGCATGAGACAGCATCCAAGAGATGAAATTTAGAATTAATCGCTATTTTTATTGGAAATTCGCTTTCTTTTGCAATAATTTTTACTCTTTCTTATTTCTATTGTTTACATTTAGTTATTTACGATTGTGCTTAGTCTAGCGAAAAATATAATTAAATTGGAACGTTTGTAAAGAGACACTATTTCGTTTGTTTTCTTTTGCGTTCGATATTTGACACTTTGGAGTGTGCCATTAAATTTTGTTTATAAAACATTTTCAAAACAATTTTCAAAACAATGTATACTACGTTAAGTACAAGTACGTATAGTACAATAATTCACTTTTAAGTACCCTACACCACTTCTCTTATAATGCTTTAAAAAGTGTTCCGATCCGAACCAATTTCAATAGCATTTGTTCTTAGGTCAAAACATATCAGCGCTCAAAATCTTACGAAAATATTTTAGAAATTGCGGCCTGTAGATTTAATACATTTAAGAAAGCAAGATGGACTCACGGACAGACAAAATTGGATCGATTCAGAAATTGATTTCGAATCGACCGGTATAATAAAACATGATTCCATCTCAAGTACTTCTGAATGTTGTATACATCCACACGAGCTTAACTCACTCTTGCATCACAAGTAGTGTAGGGTGTAAAAATGATATAAAAAAATATGAAGTATTGCCCATCGCTAGCTACACATTTTTCTTTTCTTCGTAACAAATTTTTGAATGCTACGCCAAAGAAGTTCTTGCTTTTTTTTTAAAGCAAACAAGTCATCGATTCGAGTGAAGCTCTGCTCTGCTCAGCAAATGCGTGTCGAACGCAAACAAATGCTAATCGAAAAGACTCAAGTTTGGCTAGTAAGCCACAAGGCATTTCCCATTCGAGTGACCGAATTCCGGTTTCATGCTTACATACCAAGTAGATTTGAGAATGAATTTCCGATTAAATCGATTGTTCTAAAAAATCGTTCCAAGTAGTAATCGTGATTTTAACACACGCTTAAGTAAATAAGTTCCCCATGCCTCGAATGTGAGATAGTCAGAGGCAAGTAAAAACAAATAAAGACCACTGCCTAAAACCCAAATATTACGTTACAAAGAACAAGTAAGAAAAATATATTTGATCGGGACCGAATGAATCATTGTGATCATAACTAATAAGAAAAGAACTAAATTTTCATACTCTATAAAGTTGGGTGGGCGCGGTTGAATATTTCCATGGAAATTTATATGATGTATGTGTTGTACTTTATGAGTAACAAGCACAAAACACGGACAGCAAAAACGTTCACAGTGGTTGTTAGATAGCCCCATCTGCGTTGTGGGCGTTGTGGGCGTGTTCTTTGAAATATTGGGACCATTTTGAAATTATTTTGCATATTTGTGGGCGGAACCTTTATTTTTGCAAACGGGACGATGTTTCCCAAAAATATTACACACTTGGGCAAACGGACAGATGGAGAGACAAACGGATGGAAATGCTTAGATGCATTCCGAATTTGAAACTGGGCAAGAATTTATATACCTTACGTGATTTCTGAATTAAATTATAATAGTGGATAGGCAATCCCAACTTTTTACGTATTTATATATGTACTGCAGCATCGATCGTAGAATATGCGTTCAAATTTTTGTAGAGTTATCTGCGGTAACTTATGAGTAATAAGTGAAAAATCAATTTTCCTTTCCTTTTAAAAGCGAAGGTGTTCTTAGTTTACGTGGTACTGTAGGCGTGTCATTTAATCGGTTTCGTCCATTTTCAATTCCAACTTGCATGCAAGAAACTTCAATCTTTCTGTCAAATTTGAAGCCAAGAGAAATATGACGGGCGGGCGGACGGACAGACAGACTTTGCATTTGTTGCTGTAAAAAATACTTTACGAAGTTTGTGAAAGCGTTTTCTAGGCGTTGCAAATGTTTCGAGTAAACGAATATGTCCCTCATCCTTTGATGATGTGCGGAAAAATAGGAAAAATCATCCACGCCCAACGAATATTATGAAAATTTAGCTAATTTCCATTTTTTCTCAGTCCCCTTTAAAATAACGGTAATGCACATAAAAGATATCGTCACGACCGAATATAAATTTCTTGCTTATTTTTATTCCGGAATCTTTTAGCCCATATTCGGCTAGTAATTTGTCCTGTAGAAGAAATTCTTTAATAAATAGAGAAATAATGAAAATAGTAGTACGCCCTTGCATGTATTTTGATCATTTTTTTTACTTATAAAAGGCATTTATTGAAAACAGTTGGTACACAACATAGCAATCAAAATATTTTCCATCATTTTTTGCACCCTTTTCCCATCTTTCTAGCAACGTGGCGATACCACCTCGAAAAAATAATATTGGTTTGGTAGCGATCGACCAATCATCGACTCCTTTTTGGCAATTTCTTAACATTTCGAAACCGCGTGCTAGCTAAGCATCGATCTGAACTAGAGGTGCGCCATATCTGGCGAGTACGCTGGGGGCGGCAAAACTTTCCGCTCGAACTCCAAGAGTGTATCCTTGACAACTCTTGCTACATGTCTCCGAGCGTTGTCATCCAAGAATATAACTTTGCCTCTGTCAACTGCTATTGCTGGACTTGTTTTCCAACAATGCAAGGTTCGATTTGTTCAATTGATGTCAGTTTCATGAGTTTTCAACAGCTTGCGATACCCTACATCTTACTGATCCCACCAAAGCATAGCAAAACTTTAAGGCCATGGATATTCCGCTTCGTTGTCGATGTGGATGACTCTCCTCTACTACACCATTACTTTCGGCGCTTAGGGTTAGATCTAATTTTCATTGCCAATCGACATACGCCATAAACTCTTCTTTTGCTGCCTCGGCGAGCAATGAAGATGCGATGTTGAAATGGTTCGAAATGGCATTTTCAGTCAGTTTGTTTGGTAGACATTTTCCCTCCCTTTGGATCTTTCCCATCTCTACAAATAATTGATTCATCTACTGCCAAGTTATTCGAAAGTTCTTTGAGCGTTTGAGCTAAGTTTTCATCCAATAAGTCTTCCAACTTTTTCGATTCTCCAGGTCGCTCTTCCCTATTGACAACAAAATCACCCCCGTTTTTAAATCCTTAAAACTAAAACCGACAATTGGTATATGACGCAGCAGCATTTCCATAAACTTTTAAAAGTGTTTGATGGGCTTCGATAGCAAATTTTTTCAAATCAATTAACAAAAACAATGAATGCCGAAAATGCAATTTTGACCGTTCCATGATGGCCATCTGTATACGCTGAATAACTCAATATTACTAAATGGAGATCTAGCAATTTTGTCTCTATTTTATGTAGAGAAAGATCAATTTGGCGAATTTAACCCCTGATTGGTCATTTCACAAATTTCGTCAATAGATATCACTGATTAAAATACATGCAAGTACGTAAGAATCCCCTATAATATATAAGGTAATCAGGAGCATAAAAGCAAAGTCAAGCATTTCAGCTCCATATGCTCCATGCTTAGATCATTCCAATAACTACTAAGCAAGCACTCTCATAGAAGGTTGGACAAAATGACGAACTCATTCATTCTGGATATTATTTGCATATGAATTTTTTTTTTTTGAAGACCTTTTGCGCCCTTATCTAATCTTAGCATGTTTGGGTAATAATTTTCATATAATTTATTTAAGAATAAAAAAAAAAAATAAATAAATATTTTGTCTCTTGCCGAAAGCATATTTATGATGACCGCAAGCAACATAAGGACGTAAACGTAAATGCAGCATTGATTCATTGTTTCCGAATATTAAAAAAATTTGTGCTAATAGTTGAGAGGCAAAAAAACGAAAATAAATAAATAAACATTTTTTAATAATACCCGCCACCCTTATATATATACATGGTATATATATCTAAGTGGCCGCTTGCCCATGTAATTTATGTGCTCTGTGCGAGATACAGAGATAATGGTGGCTACTTAAGTAATCAAATACACGTAACAAAACCCAAAAGGTTGAATATTTGATGACGGACATTTAACGATCATCGGCCGCATACGCCTCACTTATTATACGCGCGCTTGCTCGCTAATAATAATGTGCCAGCAGATAATAGAGCAGGTGAACGAAAATTAACTCAAATAATCGAAACAAGTGTCGGAAGTAAAAAAAAAAAATGTGCGCAATATTTTTCTTCTTCTTCTTGTTCTTCTTTTTTTTTTTTGAAATAAATCATAAATTGCAAACGCTATTTATTTGAAATCCGTTCAAGTTGGCTGATGATGGTACGTGTACGTTGCAGTTTTCTTTTTTTAATAACAACGTAAGTGATGATTTAATCGTATATAGTATGGTATAGTATTTCATGACCAGTGTATTCACCAACACCTGGTGAACGATGAAAATGCTCGATTAGATATCGTAAATGTTGCATTATGTGTTAAAGTTCTACACTCACTTTGGTTAAAGGAACGCTTAGAATGTTAAGGACGTTAAAACCGATTCCGTTTATGCCATTCTGTCACTACTGCCGCCACTATATATATTGACTATACTTAACGAAATGTTGAAAGTAAGTCATTTCGGTCAAATGCTATTGACGTTTAAACGTATAACGTATATACACGTACGCATCCACGTACGTACATACGTAATGTACGTGAGTGCTTGTTGTAGAGAAAAATTCTTCTACTTTTGCTTAACTCAGCCATAAAATGCACATCGTAATCGTAAATGTTTGTTATTATGAACGCGCACATTGGAATCCAAATCAAAAAAAAAAAATGAAGAGACTCGAGAATTTCGAAGACAGACTAACAACATTGACAGAACATAGACAGAAACGTATCCTTCGTTCGAAATTCGATATAATGTTAGAAAATTTTTGTAAAACGACATCGACAATGATGCATGTATATATATATATATATATATATATATATATGGCAACCTCGTATTTCATCTCTCATACATACATATATATATGCCTCACACTTAGGTTATATCTCATTTCCTGTTATCCATGACATATCGCTAAAGTACTTTTTACTCTTCTATCGTTTTTGTTTATGTTTTTCGGCTGCTTGTTAAATTCTGACACAAACTCGCATTCGTAGCGAGCGTTAAGTCGTAAAACGTCAAGTGTTTATGGCCGTAAAATTCTTTGAAAAAATTGTAAAAAAAAAAATTTTTTTTCTTCTTTTTTTGTATGCAATCCTTACATTGTAGTTGAATGCTTTTTATTTTATTTATTATTTTTTTTTTAATTCAAGAGGAAATTTGATGTAATAAAAAATATTTTGCAAATGAAAAATGAAATTTTTTTTTTAAATGTGTGTTAGATTAAATCACGAATAGTTTGGGTACACTTTGAAGAAACTTTGGCAACCATTTTCTTATTAATTCCAATACCCGAGTACCGTCTGAGACGATGAAACTTAGGCTATTCACAAACATTGATCGTTCGTTGATTTGTTCGTTACCTTGTCAACTTCTATTGGAAAATTTGCTTTACTTTAAGTATTAGTGTGAACTATAACCACAGACGCCTACAAAAGTTAAGGAAGAAGGGAAACCAACTTCGAAAGTGGAAGTAACTTAACTCGAGGAGTAACTTAATAACAATTTATGATCTCCTTCGAATATTGACTTAACTTCAGTTATGATTATTTTTTGAAGCCGCCTTAGTACAGTTCAATATGAAAAGGGTTGGCTGGCCTACGTTTATTCCCTGATATACTTATAAGCATCAGAAAATATATTTGGGATGATAACTTGTTATTCAAACTTGTAGATCTGCAGCAAACAACAAATAAACGAGTATTTGACAGGATAGTAAAATTATTTTGCGTATTCATGATTTGAAAGGAAAAAGTTTCGTTGCAAACTTACCAAGAGATAAACACACGCGAAGGTAAAGATTCATGAAAACTTTTCTACTTTCTAATGGTGTTTGCTTGGATCGATAAAATCAAGGCTTTAATGAACTCCAGTCTTTAGTTGAAAATTACATTGTTCGGAATTAACCTCAACATTGACCAATGATCTCGTTGACAAGTTCCTATGGATCCTTAGTAAACGTTTTTATTAAATTGAAAGTTTTAAGCTATTTTTTACTCACTTCGATAATTATACAAATCAAACATAACCTCAATATTAACCAATCGTTTCGCTGAACAGCTCTTATGGATCCTTAGCAAACGTTTTCATTACTGACGTCGTTAAATTCAAAGTTTTAAACTAATTTTTATTCACTTCGATGATTACAGAAGTCGGACATAACCTCAATATTAACCAATCATCTCGTTGAACAGCTCTTAAGGATCCTTAGTAAATGTTTTCATTACTAACGTCATTGAAATCGAAGTTCTAAACAAGTTTTTATTCACTTCAATGATTATAGATGTCGGACATAACCTCAATATTAACCAATCATGTCGTTGAACAACTCTTATGGTTCCTTAGCAAACGTTTTCATTGCTGATGTCATTGATTTCAAACTTTTCAACTAATATTTATTTACGCCGGCGATTATGGAATCGGACATTGACATAAGCTCAACATTGGCAAATCGTTGATTTGACAAGTTCTTACGTCAGCTTAACATATATTTTCATTACTGACGTCGGTGAACTTGAAATTTTAAACTAATTTTTATTTACTTCAATCGTTTTTTGACGATTACAGCAAATGAACATAACCTCAATTAGTTTCTTGGAAATATTTGCTGACATTTATAACATCAGGAATTGTAATAGACGAAGAAATGGAAAGTCGAACATAATCTCAATACTTCAACTTTCAAAATCCAGGCGCATTTCCGGAAGTTTTTCCTTTAGATTTCATCTTCTTTGTACCTATGATAATGTCCACGGAAAATATCTGACCTTTCCAATTAGAAAAACTTCATTTAACGCATACTTGGCTCTCTGCTTTCATCACCGAATGTTTACATATTCATACCATACTAACCACTGAATATATACGTACTGACCTAGCCAATGAACTAATACACAGTATTAAGGGAGAAACGTGTACCCATGACTACTGGGAAAGTTCATTTACGCTACTGAGTTTGGTGTGAATTCCAATAATGAAGAAATGCTTCAGAACCGTGCATAAATTTACTGAAAATGTTTGGTGAGGGTGAACGTGCAAAAATGAGTTCGAAAAATATCAAATAAATGGCTTTGATCTTTGAAAGCACGCTCCGACTGATCATTTTTCATCGGCGACGATGCTCGCAAGACAATGTTAGAGCAAAATCCTCTTTTTGTAACATTGGGGATTTTGGAAAGAATTAAGTTTACTCAGCAGGCCTTTTCGGAACATATTCGGAAAGTGGAATTTTAAAAACAGATAGAACTTTCACGTAAACCGAATGTATAAAAAGATGTTCAACGCTTTCGTCGTTTTAATACCCGAAACGAAAACTCCATGTACGAAATTGCTAGAAGTACTGAAATGCTCTTGAAACACATTGTGTAGAAAACTTAAATGATTTTTTAGAATTTCCGAACTCGTTTTGATCGTTTTCTGAAAGATATTGAGTAATACCGCACTTTCCGCTCGTAACATTTTCGAATACGCTTTAGAGATCATTTTATAGAGCACCACAGGATTGGTATGTTCTTTGGCAATGTAAGTCTGTCTGTCCTTTTCTTCTTCGCTTCTCTCCTATTAGAAATCCTAGAATAAAAATAAAAAAATTTTAGAGAAAAAACTGAAAGATGTCCCTCAGTCAGTTTGAAAAATTAAATTTTAAAACAGACGACGTTAATAGTTAAAACATTTCGTAAATTTAAAGAAAGTCATGAATTTTAAGTTCAAGTTTAGTAAATAACTCTAAGCATTTAGTTATCAAAGGAGATACAAAATGGCAGCGAATTGAACATCACAGAGATGTCAGGTTACAAGTTACGAATGATTCTTTTTTATGCCTTTTGTGATTTAACGAATTTGTTTTAATGATATTGGAAAAATTTATTGTCATTCATGCTTCGAAAAATTAAATTTAACATAAAGTTACAAAAACGGTGTAAAGTAAATGCATTGTTTTCTCTTATGATACGTGAGCGCTCATGACACCGGACGTTTTAACACTAATTGCTATTCTTCCTGTCATTAGAAGCATATCTGTATTCTTGGCCAACCTAAGCATCCAAATATAGGGAATGTTTTCCTCCATCCCTACCTCTGTCTGTCCGTCCATTCTCGATTGTTGAACTGTACACGGGAAACAAACTGAAATAATGAAATAGAAAGAACAGACGACCCCACAAATGAAATTTAAAAATTTGGCTTTAGGCGAAAAGAATTTTATTTCGTCCCTAAATTGATCCAATTAGAGCTTAAAGCTTAAATAATATAATTTAAATATTATAAACTTTTTTTTTTAAAAATTAGTTTTATTTTGCTATCTACCAGAGATTGAATTAATTTATGATTTTTAACAAACTGAATTAAAACATCTCTGTGTTGACCCTACTATAGGTTATTTGTTAAGGCATTGCATGGAGTTGTTGATTATAGCTCGCGACTGTTTGATTGACAAAAAAGCACAAATTCTGTCTGACGTTGTAAAATAAATTCGGATTCAATAAAAAAAAAAACTTACATTCAATCTCTGATAATCAATTCTAACTAGAAAAAGTGTAGAGTGAAAGTGCATTTGCACTTTGATTTGAAAAAAGAGAAAGCATAATATCTGCGGCGGTTGAGCTTAATGATAGAAATTTTCATAGTCTCTCTTAGTCTGCAATTGCTTAACTGCAATTGATTTGAAACTTTGGAAAAAAACATCCTTGACATGTTGTGATATTAGGTTAGAATATATAAAAAAAGAATTTATTTTTTAAAATTTTTAAATATATGTCCGGCTCTTCTTCTTTACAACAACGCGACCTTTCGCCATCTGTGGATTATGGTTCGTATTGTCTTGTCGGCAGCAATCAATAGTTGCAATGATATCCAAAAATGGTAGATTAGTAGATGGGCTTAGATTATCGTTCGTGTCACAGAAATGCTATGTACTTTCCATTATTCGCTTATTGAGAAATCTTTAACGAAAGCATTCATGTAGCATGCATGATGGTGGTGGAGATGATCTTCCCCTTATCAAAAGTGAATTATGAAAAATAAAAAAACCTGAAAATTCGTATATATAATATATACAATATATACATATATATATATACACAATATACCTATATACATATATATATATGTATATATATGTATACATACAATATGTATATATACAATATAAAATATATACATATATACATGTCTATCAATCTCTGTTCGATAATGAAAATCCAGATTTAATCACTTTGAGAACTAATCGTCGTGACGTAACCTCAAAAAAGCACCACAAATATTGTAAAGTCTTTGTGAAATGTTGCCTTTCAAAAGCCATGATTATCACTTAAATAATCGTAAATATAACGAAATATGGACAGAATTACAATTTTTTTTTTTTTTTTTTGGAAGAAAAAACTTTCTTCACAATAAAGCAACATCAGTGTTAAAAGGTTTTTATACTCACTCTAAGATCTTTAGATATCCATTACAAACGCTAAAAGGCACATATGTCTGATGGATTTAACGAATTGGCGAAAACTCTTAGCCATAGTTATAGCCGATCTATCCGTTCGTTAAAATCATAAATAAATGCGCAAATCCTGGTTTCATTTCAAGTTTATTTTAATGCCTCATCCTAGACTAATTTCAGCTAAATCGGGGGCAAAATTTATCTCTTTCAAAATTTGTATAGCCTGCACCACTTGCGGTACATTGAGCTTGTGCAACATCCAGAAAGTCTTTTACTACACCAATCGATTTACTTCATTCATTTTCGAAACCGTCTAAGCTTGTCTGTCCGTCTGTCCGCTTTTTTGGATTCTATTCTTGTGCTCAATATACATATAGCAATTTTTGATATATTTTAATGAAATATCGCACAGCGACGTGTTTTGGT